>JASAMZ010009707.1:0-17758 GCA_030248115.1 Linhomoeus sp. GSCO2_2
AACGGAAACACACACAGACACACAGACACACACACACACACACACACACACACACACACACACACATTGTCAACCGTATATATACACCTCGCCGCGCTGAGGCGCGGCGAAAAGTGAGACCCCTAACTTCGCTACCGCCGTTCTCGAGCGTGACTGCGCATATCAAGCCCCAAGTTGGATAGGACATACTACAGGGTGTTTTTGATGAGGTACCAAAATTTCAGCCCGTTTCGTACACCAAAGAGAAGATGTCGTCGTTTTGCGCAGGGTCATGTCGAAAATCGCGTGCGGCGCTTTTCACTGCAGGGGATCGTGCTGGAGCTGAAGAAGGCCGAGAGGCAGCTCCAGCACGATCTCCTGCAGTGAAAAGCCGCTGCACGCGGTTTTCGGCATGACCATGCGTAAAACGACGCCATCTTCTCTTTGGTGTACGAAATGGGCTGAAATTTTCGTACCTTATCAAAAACACCCTGTAGTAAGTATGTCCTCTCCAACTTGGGGCTTGATATGCGCAGTCACGCTCGAGAACGGCGGTCGCGAAGTTAGGGGTCTCACTTTTTTTGGGCCACCCTGTATTTCTTTTCTCCGTTGTTTTACATATGAAATACCTGATCGCTGGGATTGTACATGATCGAGGGAGTCACTGCGTCGTTGGTGCTCAGTTGAAGGTCCGAGCAACAGGAACTGGCGTCGCACTCTGTTGGTTGAATGAAGAGTTGCGGTCAGGCCTTGTGTCGTCAACGCGATTATAACATTGCGTGGTAGTCACCCACTTGTTGTGACGCCACCTCCATTGGAAGCAGTTGTGGTCGTCGTCTGTGATGGATCTGCAGTAGTGGTAACAAACAAGCTGTGTGTGTAAAAAGTTCAACCTATGCTTTGCGTCTGTCAAATTTTGGTGAACAGTATAGTGAACTTTGTACACATCGTTGGCCGCATCTGGAGAAGGTGTCTTGAGAATGTGTACCTTAATGCCAAGTGCACCTATCCCCGCGATACGGTTGTCTGTACAGCTGATCTGAAGCTCAGTGATATCGCCGCGTTCGCTATATGTTATCGGCATGATACGACGCCGTTTATCTGATGTTTCCTACCTGTGTGAAAACGTCACATCCAACAAAAAACTTGCCAAAAGTTTGATGCGAGCGAATTCCTGTTTACGCATTTCTGTTTCCGAGTGCACATTCATCAATAAACAGCTGTTCTGGCCATCACACAAAAAACTCCATTTTGAAATTTGCTTAAATTTTAATTCTAAACATCTCGAAATTGGAATTCATTAAAACTGTTAAACTATGCCACAAATTCTTATTGGCATACGGCCTTACCATTTCTGCGTTCAAATTCGTAAAAAAACGGCGTTCTATTTTGTTGATTTATGGAATTTTGAAAAATAATCACATATTTCTATTAAATTCCACATTTGCAAAAAATTTCTCTTGCGTTACAAATTATCCGCAGTCTATACTCTTCCCATTTCTGAAGAAATTTCGCCGCTATATCATCAGGTGAAAAAGTCGATTTTCGACAGTTTTATATTTGATTGAAAATATCTTGAAATTGCAATTTTTAAAAACTTATAAACTATGTCACAAATTCTTATCGGCATACGACCTTCCCATTTCTGCATTCACATTCGTCATTAAATGACTTCGTATTTTAGTCAATTTATGCAATTTTGACATATAATCGCGTATTTCTATTAAATTCCACATCTGCAAAAAAATTCTTTTGTGTTACAAATTATCCGCGGTCCATGCTCCTTCCATTTCTGAAGAAATTTCGCGGCTAGCGCATCAGACGAAAAAGTCGATTTTCGACATTTTCGAATTTTAATTGCGAATATCTCGAAAATGCGAAATTAGCAACAGAAACGGACATCGGATCCGTACTCAGCGACCTCGAGTCTACTTGACCACATATGTCACACATTTTACTTCAATGCCACGGACGGACACACACACGGACAGACAGACAGACAGACGGACATTGTCATCCGTATATATACACCTCGCCGCGCTGAGGCGCGGCGAAAAAACTTGCCAGCTATTGCAGTGCAGTCGTTCTTTATCAGAAATCGCTTTTGGCGTACGACGTTTCTATATTCTGCACCACAAAATAAAGTTTTGGCAATTTATATATTTTTGTTATTTCTATCAAAAGTTTGAGCATTTCTTTCAAATTACATATATACAAAAATTTTCTTTTGTGATACAAATTATCTGCAGTCTGTGGCCTTGTCATTTCTGAAGAAATTGCGCCGCTAGCTCATCAGACGAAAAAGTCGATTCTCGACATTTAAGCATTTTAACTGTAAATATCTTAAAATTACAACTTTTGAACACTGTAGAACTGTGTCACAAATTCTTGTTGGCGTATGGTCTTTCCAATTCTGCATTCACTTTTGTCAAAATTTCGCGTTTGATTTTTGTCGAATTATGAAATATTGACGAATAATCGCGTATTTTTACCAAATTCCACATTTGAAAAAATTATATTTTGTGTTACAAATTATCCGCGGGCTATGCCCTTGGATTTTCTGAAGAAATTTGACCTCTAGCTCATCAGACAAAAAAGTCGATTTTTGACAATATTCGTATTTTAATCGTGAATATCTCGAAATTACAATTTTTAGAAACTGTAGAACAATGTCACAAATTCCTCCTGGCACACGACCTTTCCCTTTCTGCATGCACATTCGTCAATAAATGACGTTTAAATTTTGTCATTTTATGAAATTTCGACAAACAATCGCGCATTTCTATCAAATTCCACATTTGCAAAAAAATTCTTTTGTGATACAAATTATTCGCCGTCTATGCCCTTTCCATTTCTGAAGAAATTTCGCCGCTATCTCATCAGGCGAAAAAGTCGATTTTCGACATTTTCATATTTTAATTGTAAATATCTCGAAAATGCGAAATTAGCAACAGAAACGGACATCGGATCCGTACTCAGCGACCTTGACTCTACTTGACCACATATGTCACGCATTTTACTTCGGTGCCACGGAAACACAGACACACACACACACACACACACACAGACACACAGACATTGTCATCCGTATATATACACCTCGCCGCGCTGAGGCGCGGCGAAACAAGCTGTGTGTGTAAAAAGTTCAACCAATACTTTGTGTCTGTCAAATTTTGGTGAACAGTATAGTGAACTTTGTACACATCGTTAGCCGCATCTGGAGAAAGTGTCTTGAGAATGTGTACCTTAATGCCAAGTGCACCTATCCCCACGATACGGTTATCTGTACAGCTGATCTGAAGCTCAGTGATATCGCCGCGTTCGCTATATGTTATCGGCATGATACGACGCCGTTTATCTGATGTTTCCTACCTGTGTGAAAACGTCACATCCAACAAAAAAACTTGTCAAAAATTTGGTGCGACCGAATTCCTGTGTTCAGCGTACGCATTTCTGTTTCCGAGTGCACATTCATCAATAAACAGCTGTTCTGGCCATCAGACGAAAATCTGAATTTTGACATTTTTTTGAATTTCAATTTTAAATACCTCGAAATTGGAATTTATTAAAACTGTAAAACTATGTCACAAATTCTTATTGGCATACGGCCTTACCATTTCTGCGTTCAAATTCGTCAAAAAACGACGTTCTATTTTGTTGATTTATGGAATTTTGAAAAATAATCACGTATTTCTATTAAATTCCATATTTGCAAAAAATTTCTCTTGCGTTACAAATTATCCGCAGTCTATACTCTTTCCATTTCTGAAGAAATTTCGCCGTTATATCATCAGGTGAAAAAATCGATTTTCGACATTTTCATATTTTGATTGAAAATATCTCAAAATTGCAATTTTTAAAAACTGCAAAACTATGTCACAAATTCTTATTGGCATACGACCTTTCCATTTCTGCATTCACATTCGTCAATAAATAACGTTGCATTTTAGTCAATTTATGCAATTTGGACAAATAATCGCGTATTTCTATTAAATTCGACATTTGCAAAAATTTTCTTTTGTGTTACAAATTATCCGCGGTCCATGCTCCTTCCATTTCTGAAGAATTTTCGCGGCTAGCGCATCAGACGAATAAGTCGATTTTCGACATTTTCGAATTTTAATTGCGAATATCTCGAAAATGCGAAATTAGCAACAGAAACGGACATCGGATCCGTACTCAGCGACATCGACTCTACTTGACCATTTATGTCACTGACTTTACTTCAGTGCCACGGACGGACGGACGGACGGACGGACGGACACACAGACATTGTCAACCGTATATACACACCTCGCCGCGCTGAGGCGCGGCGAAACAAGCTGTTTTAAAAAAGTTGAGTTGTTTTATTAATACAGAGTGGTTTGTGAGTGTTTTAAAGTGGAAGAGTAAAAGAGTGGATACTTTTGTAAAGTATTTCAAAGCCTTTCCAATATGACGCGCGCCCGCCCGGAGTTCACTATTCATGCGCTACTTCTGACACGCTCCTTTCTGAGAGGTTCTTGCAGGGCAACATTGGGATCGCCCGGGATTATTTTTTTGAGCAAGACACACGCATTTCTGAGCGGTTGTTGCTGGGCAACATTGGGATCGCCCGGGATTAATTATTTTTGCAGACATAGTTGTTCGTAAGACAAGGGTTTAAAAAAAACAAAAGTATTTCTTTAGGAATCACCGTTCAACAACTGCCTCAACGTAAGCTTTCAAACGGTCGAACGAATGCCGCTCGACAACGTAAGACGAGCGAGTTAGGGCCCATTGTAGTTCGCGATATTCAAACTTTTGAGTTTCGACCAATAGAAGAACAAATGATCAGTGAGTCAAGAGCTATCCAGCAACTCAAGATCGTCACTCTACGACGCACGCTGAGCGAGTTAGAGCAATTCCTATGCTAAAAACGCAAGAATGTCGCTTTTCGTGGTGCGTGTTTGCGTAATTAACAAAATTTTTAACGCCAAACGAAAGAGCACGTCGAGACCTTTTAGTTGACCTATCGCACGCCGCTCTACAACGTAAGACGAGCGTGTTAGAGCCGTTTTGCGTTTTGGACTTTCGGGTTACTGTAGCGCGCGCAATTTAAACTTTTGAATTTCGACTTCTCTTAACGGAATTATCAGTGCGCCAAAACCTATTCAGCGAACTAAAGATCGTCTCTCTATGACGGAAGACGAGCGAGTTAGATAAGTTTTGCGTTTTAAACCTTTGGGTTACTGTAGCTCCCGAAATTCAAACTTTTGAGTTTCGACCAATAGAAGAACAAATGATCAGTGAGTCGAGAGCTATCCAACCAACCCAAGATCGTCTCCGTACGACGCACGCTGAGCGAGTTAGAGCGATTTCTGCGTTAAAAGCGCAAGAATGTCGCTTTTCGTGTTTGCGTAATTAACAAAAGTTTTAATGCCAAGCGAACGAGCACGTCGAGACCTTTCAGTTGACCTATCGCACGCCGCTCTACGGCGTAAGACGAGCGAGTTACAGCCGTTTTCCGTTTTGACCTTCGGAGTACTGTAGCGCGCGAAATTCAAACTTTTGAATTTCGAAACCTCTTAGCTGAATGATCAGTGAGTCGAGACCTTTCCGTAGAGCCCAAGATCGCCTTCCTACGACTTACCAACGCCGAGATCTGAGAGCGTGACGGACGAACGAACGGACGCACGAACGGACGATAAGCTCTCGTAGGGGTTCGCCCGGCTGAGGCCGGGCGAAAAAATAGTCTCGTTCCACTGTAGGGCGTATTGATCAAAGAGCAACGAACCGCATGGTACAAGGCATGGAATCGCACGAAATATCTCCAATTTGACATGACGTTTTGTTGAATTGAGAGCAACTTTTCTGTAGCGGACGAAACTCACTGGTGCTTACACACACAAATTGTCAGGGTTTTCTCTGTCGAATGAGACAAACCGCGTCAAAAAATTCGTCGCCTAGGTCGAGTTATTCAAATTTAGAATGTTTAAGGTTTGTCGTGGACACCCGGTATAGTATAGCCCGAGAATTAGTAATTGTAGTATAGTATAGCATAGTATGCCGTTCATGAAATGAATTGTAGTATAGTACTACAATTCCAATTGTAGTATACGACTACCCACCAAAAGCAGCAAGACATGTGGCTAACTTTATCATAAGTTGTCCGATCTTATGCAGCACCAGCATTTCCAAGGCGTGTTGAACCGAAAATCAGCCTCCAGACGTGCAAGTGATACAATCAAAACCTCTAATTTCTCGAAAATTTGACGAGTTTTCTGTGATTTGCCTCTGTAACATCGGAAATTTTGACGCGCTACTCTATACTACAATAATTGTAGGATAAGTATACCACAATTAATTGTAGTATGGACTGAATTGTAGTATAGTATAGCATAATACGACAATTCCGGGCTGAATTGTACATGGCTACAATTCATTATACAGGGTTTTCTTAAGACGACCACTTTTCGTTCGGCCAGATTTTGTGCAAAACTAAACCAATGTAAGTGAAACTTTAACACATGGTCAGAAAGGCTTTGTCATTTTGTGTGTTAGATGCCCAGCTAAATTGGTCTTGCATTGCGGAAATTACAGGGTGTCAAAGTTCAGACCGGGAATCTCACGATCGGCCGACTTTGAAGCACGGTAACTCGGTCGTTCCGCCGTTTTTGCGGACGCGGCAAACTGCATCTGAAAGGTCTTTCAACATGCTTTAATTTGCCACAAGAACGAACCTCCTACCCCTTTGGTGCACGGAACAAAATGTTGAGCAAACAGCGTGCGCTGTTTGCTCAACATTTTTCACGCACGCAAAATGTTGATCAAGATTTTCAAAATGTTGCTCAACAAACAGACGCGCAGAAAAATGTTGATCAACACGAAAAAAATGTTGCTCAACACGATTGACGGTCAAGATTGGTCAGCAAATGATCACTTGGTCAACATTTTCTTTGTTCAAGCTGGGGAGTGGCACTTCTCCCAAATGTTCTCCAGAGAAGAGTGGTGACCATAGAATCCAACAGCAGTGGTGGTGCTCAGTGGAACCACCATGCACAAAGGTTGGTGTGAGTTGTTGTAGCTAAGGTGGTAGTTGCAGAATTGAAGAACCATTTTTAAAGCCAGCTTGACAGAGATTGGAAGGAAGCTGTAGTAGCTTAGATTGTGGGTAGGTCATTGCACTGATTAAAAAGAGCAGTTTACCTGTCCAACAAGAAGTAGTCAGACACTTCCTCAATGTAATCAAGTCCCTGAAAGAAAGCTTAGTCTTTCCCGGATCCTCTGCCCTACGACACTGCGCGTGGGAGAATACCAGCAATCTGCTGGAGTCTTCTCACTTTATACCATTTGGGAACCATCGGCAAGAACTTTCTGGGTGAACACAGAACAGTTAGGCAATTTACAATTCCTTTAATCCAACATTTCCTGTAATTCCTATCACTCACTCACTGATCTATTGATTTTTGGCAATATTCACTGACAGAGGGTACACAAGCACAGCTCTGGTGTTTCCATTTGCTAAAGTGCACAAAACTTACTGGTGTGGGATGGCAATGGTGCGATCCAATGTGCCCAATGAGATAATGAAAGGTTCCCCATTGGCGAAGCATCTGAAGAGGGGTCACACCCTGACATCGCACACGAAAGACGGTACTTAATGCTCAACATTCAGTTTCACGGTCATCATTTCCTATGCATTAATGCACCGGGTTTACAGGTGTTGTTGATGTGACCACTTGGAAGGATGCAAAAGAAATCAGTCTTATGGACACGATGTGCGACTATGACTGGCTAGACGACAACAACTACATTCCTTTAGCTTATCGCAAAGTCAAATCAAAAAGCCAAGGTGCCAAATTTTGTAAAATAGAAGTCTACCACCCAGAGAAATTCGCAATGTATGAGAGATACATGGGAGCAGTGGACTTGTTGTACGACACTTTCAGTATGTCTGTTTAAACGTTTTTCCAACATTGAAATTTGTGTTATTGTGCTTTAGTGACCAACTAAGGGCAACCAATAGGTGCCACTTCAGATCAAATAACTGGTCTCTTGGTGCAGGGTTCTCATTTTTAATGGAAGCAGCCATAGTAAACATGGCGATTTTGTACAAAATGCACCATCCAGAATTTAAGAACTCAAACACCAAGAAACTATTGCTGGCTGAACTTTTGGAATTCATTATATCTCTCAGCTCAACTTCGGAATCTGCTTCGTCTGCTTCTGCCTCTCATTCTGATTCAGCCATTGATGTGCAGCCTCCTAAATTGAGCAAAAAGGAGATTTTTGAGGTTTCCTTTTCAATTTATTCTATTTTGATTATTTCTACCTGAATGTTGCATTTTTCTAAACTTTCAGAAACGCAAGCAGTGGTCTCTCGGTCACTTTGGCAGAAATGTTCCCTATGCCAACAGGAAGAGGTGCATCATGCACCCAAAAGCCACAAAGCTGAAAACCACACACTATTGCAGCATATGTGGAGTATTTTTGCACTACAATACTTTTGGTGACTCGAAAATTAGCTGCTTTGAGAAATTTCACACCACAAACTGGGTTTCCATGTACTTGTGATTCGGTTTTGTGATTCTGTGATTTGCCCAATTCGCGCGCCACTTTTTTATACTCCACAAAAAAGTGTGGAGTATATAGCGTTTGTGCGCGAAATGCAGTAATTTGGACCGGATGGGGTTCGCGCGTGCAGCAGCCGATTTGCAAACGGTCTTTTGCGTTGGGTAGGCCTAGTAGGTGGGCAACCTGCACGACATATGGGGTCACGCTCCGGGACCCCGTTGGCGGGAAATTCAAAAATTTAAATTTTCAAAGTACTGAAAAACGCATTAGGCAAGGTAGAACTCGAAAAAGTTGCATATAATGGTATATACTATCTTTTGATATGTTGTAGTACTCGATAGGGCCGAGGGTGGAAGAAATTAATTGGATCGCTGCGGGACCCATTTTGGCACCAAATTTGAAAAATTCGCGATTTTTCTCTATTTTCCGACTTTGACGGTTTGCTGTGCGCGATAGGTAGCAGCTAGAGCCGCGAGACCGCTTTTGGTGCTCCTTCCCAGATGTCCTCTATCGAATGAGCCATGAACGGAGAAAATCGGTTGAGACACAAAAAAGTTATCTTGGTGGAACTTTTTGACTCCGGGGTCAAAAATTGCGTTTTTCGCGTTTCAGCGTCTGTAGCGCTCGAATGCGCTGCCGAATCGGTTCAAAAGTGGTTTCAAGCGATTCTACGTTGAAATCTGGTCCAGAAAAGTGTTTTTGGCAAATTTGCAGAGCTACAGTAACCCTGCCGCATCCATTTGAATATTGGGTGTCGGGTCGACTTTCGCGATATTATACTCGATTTCAGGGTTTTCGGGGGCGCTGATTACGAATTTGGCATTCGTTTAGCGTTTAGATGATGTTCAAGCGTACCTATGACGAATTCGCATGCTACCGTACCCCAAGTGCAGAATTTTGGTTCTGCGAGTCCATAGGAAGTTAGGAGTGTTGTATGTCGATTCTGGGGTATTCTGGGATGTAGATCACGAATTCGGCATTAGTTTTGCGATTGGGAGTGTCAGGAGGCCACAACAGCAGAGGAGTCACCGTGCGTAGGAGTTCAAATTTGTGGAGTATACTGCGTCCCCCGGACGACTTGCCTGGTTTTGGTGTATGATCATGTTGATCAACATTCGTGCAGATGTCCAAGCTGCAAAATACTCAGTATGTTGAGCAACATTTGTGATAGAATGTTGCTCAACATTCGCGACTCTGTTGCTCAACATTTTCGAAATGTTGATTAAGATTTTGTGTAACGAAAAATGTTGAGCAAACAGCCGGGGGCGGGGTCTGACAGTCCCCTCCGTGCACCAAAGGGCTATGTCGTCTAACGGCCGAGTTACAGCTCGTCGAATATTCTTGGCATTGGTCAAAGTCTCCCTTTCCCAGCGGATGGCGGTCCTCGACTCTCCAGAATGCGTTATCAGAAACCTTGACGGTCGATAACTCGGCCGTAGGAGGTTCGATCTTGTGGCAAATTAAAGCTTGTTTAAAGACCTTTCAGATGCAGTTTGCCGCATTCGCAAAAGCGGCGGAACGACCGAGTTACCGTGCTTCAAAGTCGGCCGGTCGTGAGATTTCTTGTCTAAACTTTGACACACTGTAATTTCCGCAGTGCAACACCAATTAAGCTGGGCATCTAACATACAAAATGGCAAAGTCTTTCTGACCATGTGTTAAAGTTTCACTTACATTGGTTTAGTTTTGCACAAAATCTGGCCGAACGAAAAGTGGTCATCTAAAGAAACCCTGTAGTATAGTAAGACACGTTGGAAGAAAGAAGAAATAGCCCAGAAGCGGCCTGTTTTGATCGAGTGTTATTTCAGTATATTGTTTGAGAGGATAGTACGATGTTGCAGGCGAAGCCAAGTTTTGCGACACATCACAATCAAGTGAGCCTCAGTCGTCTAACAAGGTTCTACGCGCCAGAAGTAGGCTGCGGTCAGTTAGCCGGTTTAGGTCAAGTGGTCAGACTTTGACAAGAGCGTTATGCAAATCTGTTTAAATACTACAGCGGAAAAGCCCGCCTGCAGAGGGGGGGGGGGGGGGGTGCTTTCCCTGCTTCTCACCGCGAAGCGACAAATCATCACATAACACTTTGTCACGCTGCAACCCAGCTGGTCAGCTGACTCAGCATCCCAGCGACCTTCCAAACTTCCAGTTTCCACTGCATTGAAATACGGACACTGAAGTAGAGAGAGCGTGAAGGGTGACACTTCAGCGGCTATACTGACTGGATCCACCCTCTTCCTATATTGCCATTTCGGTTGGTGCTATTCCTTTGACAGACCCATCATCGCTCTTTACTTACCCGGATATTTCCGCTTTAAGCCCACTTCAGTCGCGATTTTCAAGCCATTGAAAATAATCATCGACATGGGCTTGTAAGCGGAAATATCCGTACAATCAAACTAAGGCTAAGAAGCTCAACGTGTCACAACTGTGCAATGCGAACGTTTCACTACAGCATTTCTTTTCACCTCGCAAAATGCAGTGCGTTGCGATTTGTCGCATAATGCAGACGTATTGAACTTGCGAGCTCTCACAAAGGCTGTCAATCCAGCGTAACATCACCCTGAACCTTCGCCTACTACGTACCGTGCTACCAGTGTGGCACGCCTACTCCGGCAGCTCTGACGGCTCCTATGCCACCGTAGTCCACCACGACCCGATCGACTTCTCACAGGCACATTCGAGGTGCTCCAACCATCACCCGAAGCCGTCAAAGGATATCCACACTCGACTGGCCAACGTCCAGACTGTTGGCGACGAGGCGGCGCTCGAGCAGATTATCGAAGCGAATCCCGGGAAAGTGAGGTTCTCCGTCGATTATTGGATGGTTTTCTTCAACTGGATTGCATTGTAAATAGTATTGCGCGGTTGGCAGTCGTCGTCGGAGTGTGATCCTATCACGAGTTTCTGATAGAGTAGCGCGACTTCCGCCATTGGCCTGTGCCTGTGAGAAGCCGGTTGGCCTGTGCGTGCGTACAGTGCACGGACGAACGCTTGCGCTTTGCAGGTAGAGTTCGAATCGAGTTTCCTGCGCATGAACATGATTTATCAGACGAGCTTGTATTCACAGTTCGTTCAACCAAACCGCGTGGATACATATACCATGTAACTCTGTCAATCCAACCGCCCTGTCCACAGCCCGACGCAATCGCTGCCTTGCCCGACAATCCGTGTCGCCTAGCTGCCCAGAGCAACGCTAGGGACGTCGACCAAACAGCTGTCAGATTATGAGCTCGATTCCTCCTCACCCCACTGTCTGGCTGACCGATCAGGGCATGCTCGCAGTTCATCGTGTAAGCTAGCCGCTTGTTGTCGCAGAGCCGCCGCTGTCAGTTCGGCTGATCAACTCACTGAGTGCCGTGGTGGTGCATTCAGTCGTGGAGGAATCGAATTCCGCGTCTAAACGCAGAAAGAAGTCCGCCGACTATTTTAATGGAACAACGGCTCATAACAACACTGCTGCTAGGACATGTCTGCTTCCTCTTCAGCTGCTCTTATGGTGGGTTTGTTTCACGCGCGATATGCCGAATAGCCTTCTTATACAGAATTTCGGTATAAAGAGAACATCCACCCAACTATGTATGCATTCTCGGAGTTGCGGAGATCGGTTAAGTTAGTGCCTGTCAGTGGCTTAGTCGCTTAGATTTTCTTTTGACAGGTGTCAATAGAACCCCTATACTTGACCCCAATACTTAGGCAAAAGTTCCAGAAGCTCTTGAGTCCCCTCCAACTCTCCCCCAACTTAAAAGCTTGTTGTGTAAACCTGAAAACATTGTAGATCTTTAACCATGTTGTTAAGCACATCTTGCTGTCGATTAGACTTTCGCAACGGAGCACGAATCATTATTGTCATGCCCTGTTATACTAATATTAGGGTTGGTTCAGAGTTCAGACAGACCTGCATTCATTCGCGAATCTTCTGAACCCAGCACCTACATATGTATGCTTTTAGTCCCATGGGCTGTTTAAAGCACGTTAACTAAAACTTGCTAACAAACAGTATATTGTTGTGTTTTATAGGGTGACAATAGATAAGCCCTAACTTACACCTACTTGTACTTACAAAGTAGGTACTACTGTAAAACAGCAAACTTTCGCGGGCATAAAACTTTCGCGGATTTCGCGGTCGCCCTCCATCCGCGAAAGTTTTATGCCGCGAAAAAGTACACGCTAACGTTATTACATGCTAACCCTTCAGCCGACCGCGAAAGTTTTCTGCGCGAAAAAGGTAAGCAGCGGGCAATCCGCGAAAGTTTTATGCCGCGAAAGTTTGCTGTTCTACAGTACTTAGTGGTTAATCCTATCCTTCCATTTCCGGTTCGCAGATGTCGCTTTGCATAGCATAATTACTGTATGCGGTAAGCGACAGTAATCAGTGTAGAAGCCTACAATAGATAGACTCATGGAACATTTCACTATGGGTGCCGTATTGTTCGACTGTTCGCATTGTACTGCCTCTACAGTAGCCTGCAGGTAGATTACATATCAACGCATATTGAACGTTCTAACGTGACCACTAGGCTTGGAAAAGAGGAACGGCTATATAGTTTGTTGCTAGCTGTAGCTAGATGGCCCAGGTTTAACGTCGACAAGTCACATGGGAACGGCATGGTCTCTCAAGCGCGTCAGCTGACGTCTATTGGTTGATGTTTGTCTCACCGCGCTGAATCTGAATGCACACTGCACGCTGTGTGTCACGGGGACTGTTCTCACACAAACAAGATGCATCCTGACAATTTCTACCAAGGCAGCGAGCGCTAGACATGCTAGATATCAGGCAATGCCACAATAGACACACTTACATTTTCCGTTCAGCCTTCTCCACCCCTATCTCCGTCTCCGACTTCTGCGCCAACTTGACGGCGACGAGCGTCGTCTACTCAAATGCCTCTGACGTCTGCTACGCCACCACGGCGCTTGAGGTTCCGGTCGACTTCGGCGAGGCGCACGACTTCTGCGCAACGGAAGCGAGGAATCCGCCAGAGGGTATCGAGAGTCGTCTGGCCACGGTCAACTCTGGTGGAGACGTCGCGGCGTTGAAGCAGCTGCTCGCGACGAATACAGAGATCGTGCGTTTTCGCAGTTGGTGCACTACTTGTATTAATAGCGGGCAAGGCGACCATTGCCTGAGACAACGACTGTCTAGACGGCCATTGCCTGACGCGTCGAGCAACGGTAGCCTCGACGGCATTGCCTTATTCGTCAAGCAACGGTAGCTTAGACGTCATTGCTTGACACGTCGATAAAAGGTCGCCTAAATGTCGATTGCTTGAACACGGCCATTACCTGCGACAGTCTAATGCAGGTCAAACGGTCAAGAATCGCTCCACCATTCCAGGTCCACAAGGTGGCTTTCGGGACCAGTCACCCCAGTCACGGTGGGGACAAGACCAACTTTCGATGGTGTCTCCAGGCGGGTTGCTCCACGGGGCGCCAATACGACGCGACCATCGACGAGATGTTGAACCCCACCATTGGTACTTCGCCGAGTGATCGATGCGCCGTCGCCAGCGTCATCAACGGCGGCGACGTCGCGATGATAGCCCTTCCGTGCATCTTTCCGCACGACCACCTGGTGTGCGAGTTCTACGAGCAGCCGCCCACAACTACAACCACCACAACCTCAACGACGACCACTACGACGACGACAGCCACGACGACAACCGCGACGACGGCTGCGACGACTACCACGGCGGCAACCACAACGACGACCACGACGGCAACCACGACGACAACCACGACGACGACCACGACGATGACCATGACGACGACCACAACAACGACCACGTCGGCAACCGTGACTACCACCACTATCATAACTACAACATTCTCCACCACTTCAAGTTGGGCGGCGACATCAACCACGGACGCTACGACAACCACAACGGGCGCGATAACGACCACAACTGCTGCTACGACTTTCACCACGGCAGCGACTACAACTACGGCAGCCTCCACAACAGCGTCTGTTGACGCTGGCATCACTGTGGGTCCCTCAGAGTTACCGTAACACTGTTAGATGTTCCAAAAGAACCTGCGACCAAGGAACTCAGCTTGTGTAGAACAGCACACCGCGGGAGCAGTGATGTATTGCGGGGGGTTGCGCACTAAAAGTTCGCTTTCTCAGCGTTGTGTTTATCTCGTCCACAACTGAGTTGCTTGCATGTACCTATGTGATTTCAGATGTCCGCACGTGCGTCGCGCTCTGTCGCTCTATTTCGAACGATAGAAGGAGAACTGGATTCCCGTCGAAAACCGCTCAAACGAGTCGTCACCGGCGTTGCGACAGCAGTTGGATGCTCGCTGCAGTAAGAAACCGTCTTTATAATTAATACACTAGCGGCCTGGGCGCGCGCCTTCGGCGCGCGCGGAGAAAAGCCCTGCGCGGGCTCGCTTCGCTCGCCCGCTCCTGGCTTTTCGTCTCGCTCGGCGCTGCGCGCCTCGCTCGACAGCCGCCGCCTAACCATTACTCTGTCTTACATTGATATGTAAGAAACTTAAAATTTTGAATTTTCTCACTACCGTGCACTTCTATGCGTCTATACTGCGCACGTGCAGTCTTGCTCCGTTGCCCTATCTGGCTGTCATATCAGCTTACTTGCTCGCCGTGCCAGGCAGGGTCCACCGTCTAAAGCGAAATTCAAAAATTTGAATTTCTCACTTACAGTACACCGCAGCACGCCGTGGTCGGGTGCGTGAAGTTTCACATTACCCACCTTACACACCCAGGATGCCAACCGACTTGCCCGCCCTTCCAGGCAGGTTCCACTGTCTAGAGCGAAATTCAAAAATTTGAATTTTCTTGCCTACAGTAGCCTTTTCCGCGTAACGGACCAGTTTCGGCAAATCAGTGGGCCCGCCCCAGGGTAGCGCCCCATAGGTCGCCAGGGTATACGGGCCCAGTCGGGCGGGATGATTGGGGGAAACGGAATCACAGACAGACAGACAGACAGACTCACAGCCAGGGATTAAGGGGAGGAACTAGCGGCCTGGGCGCGCGCCTTCGGCGCGCGCGGAGAAAAGCCCTGCGCGGGCTCGCTTCGCTCGCCCGCTCCAGGCTTTTCGTCTCGCTCGGCGCTGCGCGCCTCGCTCGACAGCCGCCGCCTAACTATTACTCTGCTTTGCATTCATATATAAGAAGCTTCAAAATTTGGATTTTCTTGGTACCGTATGCTTCTCCACGTCTAGGCCGCTTGCGTGCACTCTCGCTCCACTGCCCTACTCAGCTGGCATATCAGCTGCCCTACACGCCCAACCAAGCAGGCTCTATGGTGTATAGCGAAACTCAAAAATTTGAATTTTCTTACTTACAGTATACCGCAGCGCGCCGTGGCCGGGTGTGTGAAGTTGCACATTATCTACCCTACACAATTGGGATACTAACTGCCTTGCCCGCCCTTCCAAGTAGGCTCCACTGTCTTGAGCGAAATTCAAAAATTTGAATTCTCCCACTTACAGTATACTGTGCCGCGTCGTGGCTGGGTGCGTGAAGTTGCGCATTGCCCACCCTACACACCTGGCATACCAACCGCTTCGCCCGCCTTTCCAAGGAGGCTCCACTGTCTTGAGCGAAATTCAAAAATTTGAATTTTCTCGCTTACCGTAGGCTTTCCCGCGTAACGGACCAGTTTTGGCTCGCCTCCGGCGCAGGCCCAGGGCAGCGCCCCATAGCTGGGATCGGTCCGAAGGGCCAGTCGGGCGGGCTGATTGGGGCCGACAGACAGACAGACGCACAGACAACCAGGGATTAAGGGGAGGAACTAGCGGCCTGGGCGCGCGCCTTCGGCGCGCGCGGAGAAAAGCCCTGCGCGGGCTCGCTTCGCTCGCCCGCTCCAGGCTTTTCGTCTCGCTCGGCGCTGCGCGCCTCGCTCGACAGCCGCCGTCTCACTTCTTTGTTTCACTGTATGACAATATATACTTGGTTCGAACCCCTTGCGTGGAAGGAAGTTTTGTTGATGTAAAATTATCATTTGCGAATTTTTTCCCAATGTGCTGAACTCTGTGTAGTTGCACACTTACTACCTGCTGTCATATTGGTTTACACGCAATACCTTCCATGCGATCTCCACAGTCTATATCGAAACCGAAAAATTTGAATTTTCTCGCTTACGGTATGCTTGAGCGCGTCGTGGCCATGTGCGTGAACTTGCATATTGCCCACCCTACACAACCAGGATACCAACCGCCTTGCCCGCCCTTCCAAGCAGGCTCCACTGTCTAGAGCGAAATTCAAAAATTTGAATTTTCTCACTTACAGTATACTGTGCAGCGTCGTGGCTGGGTGCGTAAAGTTGCGCATTGCCCACCCTACACACCCTGCATACCAACCGCTTCGCCCGCCTTTCCAAGGAGGCTCCACTGTCTTGAGCGAAATCCAAAAATTTAAATTTTCTTGCCTACCGTAGCCTTTCCCGCGTAACGGACCAGTTTTGGCTCGCCTCCGGCGCAGGGCCAGGGCAGCGCCCCATAGCTGGGATCGGTCTGCCGGGCCAGTCGGACGGGTTGATTGGGGCCGACAGACAGACAGACAGACAGACGCACAGACAACCGGCGATTAAGGGGAAGAACTAGCGGCCTGGGCGCGCGCCTTCGGCGCGCGCGGAGAAAAGCCCTGCGCGGGCTCGCTTCGCTCGCCCGCTCCAGGCTTTTCGTCTCGCTCGGCGCTGCGCGCCTCGCTCGACAGCCGCCGTCTAACCATTACTCTGCTTTGCATTCATATATAAGAAGGTTCAAAATTTGGATTTTCTTGGTACCGTTTGCTTCTCCACGTCTAGGCCGCTTGCGTGTACTCTCGCTCCACTGCCCTACTCAGCTGGCATATTAGCTGCCCTACACGCCCAACCAAGCGGGCTCCATGGTGTATAGCGAAACTCAAAAATTTGAATTTTCTCACTTACAGTATACCGCAGCGCGCCGTGGCCGGGTGTGTGAAGTTGCACATTACCTACCCTACACACCTGGGATACTAACTGCCTTGCCCGCCCTTCCAAGTACCTAGGCTCCATTGTGTATGGCGAAATTCAAAAATTTGAATTCTCCCACTCACAGTATACTGTGCAGCGTCGTGGCTGGGTGCGTGAAGTTGCGCATTGCCCACCCTACACACCCTGCATACCAACCGCTTCGCCCGCCTTTCCAAGGAGGCTCCACTGTCTTGAGCGAAATTCAAAAATTTAAATTTTCTCGCCTACCGTAGCCTTTCCCGCGTAACGGACCAGTTTTGGCTCGCCTCCAGCGCAGGCCCAGGGCA
>JASAMZ010009709.1:0-24569 GCA_030248115.1 Linhomoeus sp. GSCO2_2
GACGAGATGGACAGGGTGCGTTGCTACGGATAGAAGATACTGGTTGGGCACATCGATTGATTAATTGACTGACTACATACCTACACAGATATTGCGATATACGCTGATTCACAGACGATTGTGTCCACTTCAGTTCGTCAAGAGCTACGGCCGATTTCTTGACCTGAGGGCGCCCATGCCCTTCTGTCGCTCTCCAATGGTGCGCCGCCTGTGGCTGAAGGGCGACCTCAAGATGAAAGACGGCTACACAAAGGTACATGCATGCATACGCTTTCTCCATTTGAATGTGATTTGTGCATCTACACATCCTCAATTCAGATGGAGACCACCTGCTATCTGTTCACGGACATGTTTCTCATCTGCAAGACCATGAGCCGAAAGGGGGACAGGCCCAAAGTGAGGGTGATCCGGCCGCCCTATTTCGTGGAGAGGATCGTTGTCAAAGAGCTCAGCGACTCCAGTAAGTCTGTGGTATTCATTATTGTGATTATTATACTGAAGGTGAATTTCAGTCGGCTTCGCATTCCTGTACGTCAACGAGTTCGGCGTGTCGGCGGCCGCCTTCTCTTTTCTCACGAACACAATGGACGACGCCGCCAGATGGCTCGAGATCTTCAACATGGCAAGGGTGGGTGACGCTTCGGTGTTGCACTAGCGGCGGTGGAAGTGGAATGTTCAACACAAATTGCAAACCAACATTCTGTCGCAAGTTTGCCTTATTAGTTTAAAACGTGTCACAACAGCTGTGAGCGAATCCTGTGAGCGTGTCTTACCACTAGCCATGATCTAATAGAAGACGAAATCGTAAGCACATATCCACCAGTTCACTATAGTGTTGTATATAACGTTACAGAGTTGCAGTGTCGTCGTTTTGGTTACTGTAGCGCCACACTATATTTGAATTCGGTCCTCACAGTATACTTTGACCAAAAAGACGAGCTTTGAAGACTGGATATTCTGGCAAGCAACGACTTTGAATTAGGTTGCAATCAGCATTGCACGCCTAATGTGAAAACACTAATTGCAGCAAGGGCGGCTTTACAAAACGTCACATCCTTCGCATTCTTTCTTCAGCAAGAGTACCGCCGATGCCAGGAGGCGCCGGACATGAAGTCCCTGCGCGGACTGCTGCCCATGCCGCCTCCCCACATGAGCGCCAACGGGACCGGCGGCGGCGTCAACTTGCGCATGCCCAACTCACTCTCTTCCTCCTCCTCGCTGGGCAGAGGACCGCAGAGAAGGGTGCGCGCGTGACTTTTGTGCAGAATTTGAAAATTGAATTTCAAACCGCCCAAATTTCCAAAACAGGTCTCCATCGGCTCCTTCATCGACCACCAGCAATGGCTGAGCGCCAAGAGAGGCGAGAGCGGCGTCTCGGCCGACTTTCCCACGCCCACCTCCCCTCCGGCCCAACTGGCCAATCAGCAACAGCTGCAGCAGGCCGACAGTCAGAGTCTGTCCAATCAGCAGACGGAGGAGCCCAGCGGTAGCGTGTCTCACAGGAAGTGCAATAGTATGGACTCGACGGTCGTCAAGGCGGCCGCGATGGAGAAGGAGAAGGCCATATCTGGAGAAGGTGAGGGATTAGCATGGCCATGGCCTCCGTATAGCATGAAGTGACGGGATTACTGTATCAGTTGAGAAGAATTTACAATGCGCCCTGTAAGCTTGAACAAGTTTGTTACTGTGGTGTGCTCTACTATACCTACAATACTGCGCGCCAAACATCTTCCGCAATCTTTCCAGGAGATTTCTACCCCGCCCAATCGTCACTAATCCAACCCCATCGTAAGAACAGTCTCAACACGCCCAAGGCCCAGGGTGGCCTCTTGAGGAGCGCCACCGCTTTGGCAGTGCGTCTGGCGGAGACACATCTGGGAACCGGTTCCTCCGTCCACGGCAGCGCCTCCGTCGCCCTGATGGAAGGCCCTTCCGAACTGGAGGCGGACGATAAGAAATCGGCAGAGCTGGACGATGAGTTGGACAAACTGGACGCCAACTCCCAATGGCACGCGGGCCGGCGGCGCTCCAACTCGGGCAGCGACCTCTTCTCCATGCTGCGACTGCCCTCGGCAAGGCGCCGCAAGCGCTCCAAGACCCCTACCAGCGCCGGCTCCTCCCCACTGATGGGCAGAAGCCGCAGTCCCTCCCCGCTGCCGCCCAGAACCCAGAGCGAACCACAGAGGGACCAGCTGGGTAGTCCCAAGGGCATCAGCAGACTTTCGAGAAGGAAGACCAACCCCGAGAAGCCGGGAGGCGCCACGCCACCCATGGAGAGGGGACACTTCAAGGTATAGGATATTCTATAGCACCCTGCAGTGCCATTGTCTGCTACAAATGTACCTTCAGGTGTGCCACCAGAAGTCGGCCTCGGCCGACGACGCCGCCACTGTGGCTCCCTTCTCGGCTCTGGTGGCCGCTCCCCAGTCTTCCTCATCCGCCTCCTCCTCTCCCAAGACTCAGACTCCCACCACCCTGAGCGTCCACTCCCTGCGACGACAGGACGAGCACCTGAAGGAGGAGGACGAGGACGAAGAGGAGATGACGCTTGAGACGAAGCTAGAAGACGACAAATCTTCCGTGCAGAAAGAGGAGAAGAATAAGGAGGAGGGCAGCGAGTCGCCGCAGCCGGCGGGCGGTCGGCGCTTCGAGCGGCGCTACTTCACGGCCGACGCCATCGACGCCTTCAAGCAGCAGCAGCAGCAACAGCAGAAGCCCGGATCGACCTCCGCCTCGGCGGCGATTCTGAAGCGGTTCTCGCTCAATGCGGTCGCCGGCTCGTCGAAAGAGGCGATTCAGAAACGCAAGATGAAGCAGCAACAGCAGCAGTTGTCGAGCGACGGAACGCTAGCTGTGGAGACGGGCAGCGGGCACGCGAGGTGCGTTGTATCATCACATACCCCCTAGCCGACCGTAGGCGCTATCATGATGCACCAGCACCGAAACGTGTCATGTTGATACATCGACAACTGATTTGATAACTCAGCGGCTGAGGTTGATAGCTGAGATGACAATGTGGTGTGAGGCATTAAGCGAGCTCCCGGCTTGATACACCACGCGCAAATCCCCACCCCCTGTCTCAGCGCGCCGCGGGTCGCTCTTTGTAGGGCCGTCGCGGCTGCTTGTAATGCATCTCTCATTGTGTCCTTCTTGGCTATATCCATCTCTTCACGTTCGCAGACAGAAGAGAGTGGTTTTCCAGCAGCAAGCAGCGATAGAGAGTGGTGGACACCTATGGTATACATTATCGTCATTCCAAAGTCGTCAAGATCGTTCCGCGCTCTGCACGGGAACCAACCGAATATCTTTGCAGCTGTGCGCGAGCGAGAGGTATCTAGAGAGCATTCTCTAGCGCACAGAAAATAACAGTATGAATGTAGAAGTAGGACGTATGAACCTCAGTGGGCGAGATGGCAGAAGTTATGGTGGAGATGGAGATGGAAGTGGCGGTGGGGGCGGCGGTGGAGGCGGCAGCGGCGGAGGCGGCGGCGGAGGTGGCGGTGGAGGTGGAGGAGGAGGTGGCGGCAGTGGAGGCGGTGGCGGAGGCGGTGGTGTGGGAGGAGGTGGCATTGGAGGTCGGAATCGATGTTTCACCACTTGCCTGATGTCTCCCACTACATAGGGGATGGTATGCGCCGTAGGAACCGAGTGTGATACAATGTACAACACGTGATACCGGGTTTCATTTTGTTCGGTTCCGGGGTTCTATCCCGGGTATCAAAATTTGACATTTGACATCGACATTTGATCATCCACAGACTGAAGTACCAAGCAATGAACACTCAACCAGTGACTTATCAAATCACCCGCTGGCTTGGTGCCTCGCTTCGCTGGCATATCAACTGAGCGGCTAATGTGTCAAGAGCCAACGTTTGATGCGTATATGCATCCTACGGTCGGCTAGGGGCTAGCAATCATCTACAGTACATCCTGGCATGCTTCCACATTCTAGCGCCTCCAACGCCTCCCGGGAGTCGTTCGGCAGCAGCAGTAGCACGAGCGGCTTCAGCAGCGGCCAGGGCAGTCAGCTCTGCCTTCACGAACCCTCAACTTCCGCCGCCAACGTTGTGACAATGCGACAACGCTCGACGGAGAACTACGGCGCCGACGACGATAACGACGAAGTGCACGTCTCGCGCTTCTCCGTTGGGGGAGGTGAGCTGGAGCCCTCCTCCGCACCCCCCTCGGCCGGCCCCCCGCTGACCATCAGTCTCCACGGTCCCCAAGAGATCCTTCCGGCCCCACCCCCTCCCCTGCCCCAGAGGCCCCCTCCCTCCGTGGTGCCCGAGATAGAGACTCAGGCGGCGACGCCCACCACGCCAATCAGCGAGGAGGAGCTGGCCGCCAGCGGACCAATCAGCGAAGAGGAGGAGGCGACGCCCATCTCTGAGCAGCCTACGAGGGATGATGATGAACAGGAGGAGGACAAGGGCATCGCCTCCCCAGGGGGCAGCCCCCCTGCCGAGGGAGGAGTGCGCTTCTTCCAGGAGGTTGGGGATGGAAGGAAATAGAGGCTTTGTAAATACTGTACCTAACTCACAAAGGTTCAAATCTTCAGGAGAGTTCCCCAGACAGCCCAACAGAAAGAGTAATCCGTCCCCCTCTCCCAGAGGAAGAACCGTCTCCAGTGATCGTTACAGAGGATACGGAAGAGGCGCAGTTTGAGAAGCACAAACAAGACAAGCCGCCGATTTCCATGAAACCGCGCAAGTTCATGCCCTCCAAGAAGCAGCAGCAGTTGCTGCACCTCATACTCAACAGCAGCGAACTGGAGACGTCGTGAGTGGTTTTGATCAAAATTTTGGAATTGTGAATTTCTTAAAACTACAATTATTTCTCATACTTTCAGAGAAGTATGAGAGGTCACACAAGCTCACGACTCGCGAAATGGTACGTGAAAATCTACTCCCAAGGCAGGTGAAAAGTTGTGTACATTCATCGCGAAAAACTCAGAGGCAATCGAAATTGTGATCGACCATTGAGTGGTTCTAATCGGTTGTGTCAGGTCGGGCGTAGGTTGTACTGCGCTTCGTGTACTGTGCGTTACCGTCGCTGTATACCGTACCTTGGTGATCTATTACTGTTGGTACAAACTCCCAAGCTCGTTTCCATACTGATGTCCCGTACGCTATTTCATGCGAATTCGCTCAATTATTGAGTATGAATGTCCGATATCAATCTGCGCCACTTTGCACTACAATAACGCTTCGTACGTCCTTGAAATTTCATAACTTTCGACTCAGGTATGCGAATATTCTTGTGCATTCCAAACAACATCAATACCTAATCGAAATCGCGCGTCCACAGTAGAATACAACAGAGCGAACTGTCAACGACAAAACACAGAAGAAAGAAAGCCTATCTGAACCGTATCCCGACGTCAACCGTTCGCTACCGTAACCAACAGCCTAACAACAAAGCGAAATTTCAAGCGAACTTCTATCACTCCCCCGCCTCGCCAGACCTCTCATATATGTCCGAAGTCACACATTTTGATACCGTAACTGTCAAGAATGCGGGCGAAAGGAAAACAACAAAAAAGCGAGTAAAAAATCAAAATTTTGGCCATTTTTCGTCTCAGGCGGCTTGCTCGATTCTCTCCAGTTGGGCAATGTCCTCCGTGTCCAGCGGCACCACTTTGCGTCCTTGAATTTTTTTTGATTTTATATTAAAAATAAAAACAGAAAATATAAAATATAAACTCCAGAATTACACCCCACCGAAATGCTGCTCTATGGCCGCCAAAATCTCTCTGCTCTGCGGTCCGTCCGTCAAATTAACCGCGATTCCGGCCTTTCCGAATCTGAATTTTGAAAGTTGACACAGCATGATTCACGAATTCCCAATAACACCAATACCTCAATTTCCACACTAAAGACAAACCTGCCGGTTCTGCCGATGCGATGCAGGTAGGTCTCGACGTCGGGTTGTCTGAATCCATTCAAATTCCAAATTACTTAAATATATCGCAATTTTGTGCCAAAATCGCAAAAAAACAAAAACCTCCACCTGTCAACAGTCATCGGAGGGTCGTAGTTGATGACGGCCGAAACCTGCTCCACGTCGATGCCTCTGGCCAGCACGTTGGTCGTTATCAGCACCTGTTTATTACAAACGAATGTGTGGAAATTGATAAATTGTGTATCGCAGTTGTCGTCAAAACACGTGCGGCAGCCTTCACAGAGCCAATCGGTCAACGTATTCAGGCCAAGCATGTTCAATTTTTCGCCTAACAGTACGGTACTATAGTGCAGTTCTATGCAGTATAGTACCTTTGACTGTCCCATCTTGAACTGCTTGATGGTCTGGGCCCGGTCCTCAATGGTCATGTCGCCGTGCAGAACCGACACCTGAAGGATGGTACACAAAAAGATAAATATAAATTATATAAAAAATGAATAACAAAAAATAAGAAAATCTAAGTAAAAAAACTCTAGAACTCAAGCGCGCCGAGGCAAGCGTCGTTTTGCGCGCGCCTATCGACCGCATCTCGAATTTAAAAATTCGCGCACTTTCGCGCATGAATCGATCCAAAACTCGCAAACTTTTGCACGCAAAACCCTCAAATCGCCCGGGGGCATATACCTATACCGTACCTGGTGCCCATCCTCCCTCAATCTGCTAGCCAGCCAGTCGACGCTCCTTCTGGTGAAGCAGAAAATCATGGCCGATCCAATGGTCAGACCCCCGTAGAGATTCCTGATGGCCTCGTACTTCTCCTCCCGACTGGCGCACTCTACCTTGAACTGCTGGATGTTCTCCAGAGTCTGCTCCTCGCGACGGAGACTGCAAGAATGGGGGGATAATAGGGGGGGGGGGGGGGGGGGAAGTGGGAGTGTGTGAGTGCAGTAACGTCCGCCCCCCCCCCCCCCCCCCCACCTCCTCCATTTGGGCAAACCGCTTGCCATTCTCCCACATGGGAAGAACAGTTGTGCGCGATAGCATGTCCAGAGCAAAAATTTTGATATTTTATAGCAGTTTTCTAACAGAAGAGGCCAAAAGCGACATAAATGTTCCCCTGCGGCGATATTTTGAAGCACTTTGCCAACATTTTGCATGCAAATGTTGGCAAACATTTGTGTGCAATCTTGTAGCGTCTTGGTCTCCCCCTCCCCCCCCCCCCCCCGAACTCCCAAATCCTGGATCCGACACTGTGAGAGTGGAAGCAGCTGCGCTGAGCGCAAGCGCTCCCTCAAGTCTAGGAGTCCAGCGGGAGCACACTCTCTCGACTCGCAAGAGCAAGAGTGAGCACTAAGCAACGACTCTCACGTGATGATGTTGGCGTCGGGAACGACTCTCTCGGCGAACTCCATGACGCTGCTCTCGTAGGTGGCCGAGAACAACAGACGCTGACACTTCAGATTGGGAGGAGTGGCTCGCTCCAGCGCCCTGCAAGAGTACGGTACTTTGGGTTATTGTATAACGCGCACTGTATACGGTAGTACCATACTTCGCGTCAAAGCGAAACAGGTGGAGTTACTTTCCAGCTCGAAAATGCCAAAGGTACGTTTTATCGCCCTGCCGATTAAACAGAAGGGCTTCCCTATAAAGGTGTTTCACCCCAGCGCTAGTTCCATCCAAACGAAGCAACGTTCATCGCACACTGCAACAAATCGGAGTCAATTACTGACGTGTTGAGTCGAATGCTCTGGTCCTGGTGTCCCTGCTGGGAGATCATCACGTCCGCCTCGTCCAGCACGAAGACCACCACCTTCGACAGATCTGCGCGCGCCAATTTAAACTTTCACATTCCCAAAATACAGAACCCAAAAGTACAGTAATCACCGCCTACCGATGGCGCCGTACTTGAGCGCCCAGTCGAGCATGGTCCCAGGGGTGCCGATCACGATCTGCTCGGTCAGGCGCTGGCCGCGCGCCACTGAAATATACAAGGGATTGCGCAATGGCCTAGGCCTTTGAGCAATCGGCCAGGTTATATCACCGTATGGAAAACGCAAGCACAGTCGCGGGAAAGTGCCCATACGCTCGACAAGCGTTCACACAACAATTAAAGCATTCCTCTCCACCAAAATGAGATTGCGCAATGGCCTAGACCTTTAGGCAATCGCTCTAATGGAAGGTTTGTTCCCCGTCTCGATCAATCTTCATACGCATGCCAATCGTCCAACAAGGTTTTCAAACATTCCCAGTCATACCCCTCTGTCCCCTGACGGCGTATCGGACCTTGACGTCGGGCAAGAACTGACCCATCTGCTCCACCACCTTGCCGATCTGCACCGCCAACTCGTAGGTGGGCGCCAGGCACAGGCACTGAAGGATGATAGCGTTGTATAGTAGGTGTAGTTTGGGGGCGTGGGGGAGGGAGGGAGGGAGGTGCACCTGCGGGTACTTCTCCTGGCTGTTGACGCGCATCAACATGGCCAGCACGAAGGCGGCCGTCTTCCCAGTGCCGCTCTGGCTCTGCGCGATCATGTTCTGGGGACTGAAAGTTTGAATACGAGAATATAAATCAACAAAATTGGCCAAAACATTCCAAAGAATCCGCACTCACGGCTCGCACAACAGCATGGGCAGGGCGGCCTCTTGAATCTTGGACGGCTGATCGAAGCCCATGGCGCGAATGCCCTGCAGGAGCTCCTTCCTCCTGAAACTACCGTAATCAACTCGCCATTTATGTTGTCGCACACAAACTCTACCATTTACACCTCCCTGCTGGAGAGGATGGAGGGAGGGTGCAGGGAGGTCAAGAAAATGTCTCTCAGAAGTGCACAAATCGTCCAAATTCGGCTCAAAACAATCGCAATACTGGACACAATATCACGCCTCAGGCGATAACCCTCACACCATTGCTTCACACTTTCATTCCTCACTGCCAAAATTCCTCACAGTCATTCATTCCTCATTCCTCACAGTCTCAATTCCTCGAAGCTTCTGACGGAGAAGAGGGGGGAGGTGGGGTCTCCCTGCAGCTGTTTGACCTCCACTTCTCCAGCCTTGACGCTCTCCAGCTTCTGGTGGACCAGCTTGTTCAGCAGTGACAGCTCCGCCTTGTTCGGTGGGGTGGCTGGAGTATTGAGAGGTGCACAGGGTGTTGGGAGGGGAGGGGGGGGGGGGGGGTGGGTATGGGGGGCGGGGGGAGGGAGAGAACAGTACAGGGTGATGAGGAAAGAGAATTTTACAGCGTTGGCGCAGGCCTGGCTGTAGCTACAAAATTATGCAGGGTGGGGAGTGGTCGAGCGAGTCAAACGGGAGGGGGGGGGGGACTGTATGCCCACCTCAGAAATCTGTGTACTGCTTCAATTTCAACAATCCGCGCTAGACTTACACACCAGAAGCCCTACGCTCCTCCTCGGTCCACGAGTTCTCCGCGCTGGCGCCGGTAGCCGCCGGGCTCGTTGGGGGGCCTACAAAGCCCGTAAAATTTCTTCAAGAATCGACATACTCAGTACTCACTCCAGACTCAATTGCGCACTTCCAAATCCAGGAGCGTTGCCGGAAGTCGCACCGACGTCGCTTCGCGTCGGCTGCGCCGTGCGGAAACCCGTAATGGGAGCGGCATTGGCGGCACTCGGAGGGGGCGCGGTAGCCGCCGGCCTCGAATCGGCGTTGTTGTCCCAGTTGCTGGAAGCGGCGCTAAAAGCGCTCTCGTTCTGCCGCGGCTGCGAAGCCCCTGAAATTCGAAATTGTCAATTGACAATAAATCAGACGAAATTGGCCACAATTTGACATGAACCTACCGCCAGCCTTGTCAGAATCCCACGAGTCGTTGGGCGACGCCACGGGACGACCTCTCCCGATTCCTCAACAAATTATACAAATAACACGCAGTATTGCAAACACAACCTCTAGGACTTCGAAATTCCCACCTCCTAGCCCTCCAGTAGTAGTTCGAGGCGACTGCGTCCCGGAGCCCGATGCGTCCCCTCCAGGACCGAAACCTGCAAAAATTTTGGGAGTTATTACTAACTTTCGTCCCCTCTACTAATCGCGCGCTGTCTGTCACTTTGTCTGTCTGTCTGTCTGTGTGTCTGAACGATAACTCCCGACTTCGGGCACGGATCCCGGCGATCCCGGGCCGAAAAGAACCGCCTTCCGACGGCGAACCGCCCAGTTTCGGTTTGGTCTTCGGCCGCCGCCTAAATTCGGTCGAAATTCCGAAAATACCCGGTGCGCAGTACATCGTGCGCGGTTTGAATTTGCGCCGTATACAGTAAGATCACAAGTTGGTCTCCACACGCTCTCCACACGCTTTCCGTTGCTTCGGAACAGCTTTTGCGGTTCGCTGTGAGACCCAACGTGATAACAAATATGCTTTACACACTGTCAAAGCACCGTCAACACGGGGTTTCGTCTTCTGACCACGAACGGAGCACGAGTCACGGGCACAGGCGAAGCGCAAAACGTCGGTTTGTCTTCGGAACAAGAACGGAGCACGAGTCACGGGCACAGGCGAAGCGCAAAACGTCGGTTTGTCTTCTGACCAAGAACGGCGCACGAGTCACGGGCACAGGCGAAGCGCAAAACGTCGGTTTGTCAGGTGCCACTGTCACGGGCGGTCTCTTTGCTGATTACGAAGACAGGCGCAGTTGGCGCAAAGCGACATCGGGACCGGCGATCTCCAAGCTTTGACGCGACCAGCAATCCCGAACCATTGTCAGAGCCCGCAGCACGTCAGCGCGTCAGCTGCGCCACTTCGGTCCCTGAAGCTGCAGCGCGTCAGCTGCGCGACATCGGTGTCTGAAGCTGCAGCGCGTCAGCTGCGCGACATCGGTCTCTGAAGCTGCAGCGCGTCAGCTGCGCGACATCGGTGTCTGAAGCTGCAGCGCGTCAGCTGCGCGACATCGGTGTCTGAAGCTGCAGCGCGTCAGCTGCGCGACATCGGTCTCTGAAGCTGCAGCGCGTCAGCTGCGCGACATCGGTGTCTGAAGCTGCAGCGCGTCAGCTGCGCGACATCGGTCTCTGAAGCTGCAGCGCGTCAGCTGCGCGACATCGGTGTCTGAAGCTGCAGCGCGTCAGCTGCGCGACATCGGTCTCTGAAGCTGCAGCGCGTCAGCTGCGCCACTTCGGTCCCTGAAGCTGCAGCCCGTCAGCTGCGCGACATCGGTGTCTGAAGCTGCAGCGCGTCAGCTGCGCGACATCGGTCTCTGAAGCTGCAGCGCGTCAGCTGCGCGACATCGGTGTCTGAAGCTGCAGCGCGTCAGCTGCGCGACATCGGTCTCTGAAGCTGCAGCGCGTCAGCTGCGCGACATCGGTGTCTGAAGCTGCAGCGCGTCAGCTGCGCGACATCGGTGTCTGAAGCTGCAGCGCGTCAGCTGCGCGACATCGGTGTCTGAAGCTGCAGCGCGTCAGCTGCGCGACATCGGTGTCTGAAGCTGCAGCGCGTCAGCTGCGCGACATCGGTCTCTGAAGCTGCAGCGCGTCAGCTGCGCGACATCGGTGTCTGAAGCTGCAGCGCGTCAGCTGCGCGACATCGGTCTCTGAAGCTGCAGCGCGTCAGCTGCGCGACATCGGTGTCTGAAGCTGCAGCGCGTCAGCTGCGCGACATCGGTCTCTGAAGGTGCAGCGCGTCAGCTGCGCGACATCGGTCTCTGAAGCTGCAGCGCGTCAGCTGCGCGACATCGGTCTCTGAAGCTGCAGCGCGTCAGCTGCGCGACATCGGTGTCTGAAGCTGCAGCGCGTCAGCTGCGCGACATCGGTCTCTGAAGCTGCAGCGCGTCAGCTGCGCGACATCGGTCCTCTGAAGCTGCAGCGCGTCAGCTGCGCGACATCGCTGAAGCTGCAATGCGTCATCCACGGGCTATAGACCCTAGTCTATAACTACACAGCACTTTTCACCACCAACCCTTACGTCTACGAAAATTGCTGCAACACAAACATTGGGTAGTGAACGTCGAATTCGGCGCCGAAATCGAACGTGAAGTGTGCCGTCGATATTCGCCGCTCTCTCTGCTCTGTTTCGCATCACAACTATTGGAAACAGCTTTCTTCGCGTTCTACGGTTTACCAACCCATCGATGACGCAGAATTCGGAGCCGGCTGAGGCTGCTGGAAGCTGGGAGGCGCCACTTTGGGGGGTCCTCCCAGCCCCACAATCTTCCTCTCGCCCCCCAAAGAGCCGAAACCTCCCCCGAAAGTAGAACCCTTCGCAGTGGCCGAAGTGTTATTGGAAGTGGAAGCGCCGCCGCCGCCGAAGACGCTGGCCGGCATCGGCATGTTGAAGGCGCCTTTGGAACTGAAAACATTGGAGAAAATTTAGAAATTTCACACAAAACTAAAAATTTAAAATTGTTGAATTGTATGCATTACCTGTTGGCTCCAAATCCGCTGCCGAACGACAGCCCCGTAGGCGAGGCCCTCGCGCCGCCTCCGCCCAAACTCAACTGCTGCGCCTGTGAATTGAGAACTCGAACTCGAAAAAAACAAATATCACCGCGCAAAACATCGAGAATTGTGCACACACTTTGTCGTTGATGAGTGCCTGCTCCTTGGACTCCTGCTCGGCAGCAGCCTCCAGCCACGAATCGGCCATACTCTAAGCAAAAATTTGGAATTCAAATCGATTTTTCTTCGATTTCTTGCTTCGGAAACGGAAAGAAATAACTTCCCTCGCAGATTCGAAAGGAGAGCAGCACAGAGGTAAGGTCGCTAACCAAGAATCAAAGACAACACGGATCACTGCTGTCCTCAAAGCACACCCGAATGACGCAGCTCACTCACTAGAGTGAGGCTGGAACATCGAAAGACCCCGTATGTACTGGCAAAGAGACTTCAAAAGTACTAACCGACAACAAAACGTCGGTAATTGTTTCAAACAGAAGCAATGCTCTTCAAACTCAGTCTACGGTACACTGTGTATGTCATGGCATGTAAGAAGTCAAACCTACTAACCGATAACAGATACTCGGTTAGGGTCTTCAAAAGTTCAGTTCGAATTTTTGACTAGGTATGTATTACATGCATTGGCACGCATGAATTCAATTCTACTAACCGACAACAGAAACTCCGTAATGGTTCCAACAGAATCTGAGCGGTTTGAACTATTGACTACGGTATTACAGGGTGGGCCAAAAAAAGTGAGACCCCTAACTTTGCGGCCGCCGTTCTCAAGCATGACTGCGCCGATTGACTTCAAATTTGGTGACAACACACTACAGAGTGTTGTTGATCGTCGGTACAAATTTCAAACAATTCAGTGCATCTCACGCCAAATGGCAGCTACGCGCGTAACACCATGCCGAAAATTGGGTGCGGACGGCGAAGAGGAGGATGGCCATGTGAGTCGTCATCCGTAAGATAGTGATCGGAATGCAGTTCGTTAGACGGTGTGGGACAACGTGTGACTATCAAACATTACACTGTCAAAAAATCTCAGAGATAACGAATACACTGTGGAGTCTACGGATGTCTACCGTCACCCCATTACCAGCGTGTGGCATCTGAAGGATGTGATTGTGCAAGAGTTATGAGTTTAACGGACAATTCGATCTACCGGTTTCGGCCCCCGCTTGCAGCAAGTGGTCGACCAGGGTGGCGGCCCCATCGAACAGCCCGAATCTATGATCTCAGAATTTGCCGCCATCCTCCTCTTCGCCGTCCGCACCCAATTTTCGGCATGGTGTTGCGCGCGTAGCTGCCATTTGGCGTGAGACGCACAGAATTGGTTGAAATTTGTACCGACGATCAAAAACACTCTGTAGTGTGTTGTCACCAAATTTGAAGTCAATCGGTGCAGTCATGCTTGAGAACGGCGGCCGCAAAGTTAGGGGTCTCACTTTTTTTGGCCCACCCTGTATATGTATGCACTAGCACGTAGGAATTCAAAAGTGCCAACCGGTAACGGGTGCGTGTCTTGCAACACTGACTTCCATTCTTGGCATCAAACTCGCTCGCCGAACTTAGAGAACGTGCCGCTACAAAACACAAACAATCACAAACGCTGGACATTACTGCTGCCTTGCTTGGCTGAGCCCATAGGGACCATACCGTATATCTTCTAATAACTCCCGGGGAAATTATTTTTTCGATGTCAAAATTATTGCTATTTTCCCGAGAGATTATTAGAGACGGGGAATTTTTAGAGACCAGGGAATTATTATTTCGATGCCAGTTAAGCGGCCGTTTTCGACAGAAATTGATCGTAAATCCTAATAAAAGCCTTGGGAAATTAGTTTTCGTAACAACAATCACGTACAAAATCGCAAGGTCCGGCGCTAAAATTGGTTGATTTGCGGTTATATAACGCTGTTCATCTTAAATTGCGTGTCAAAATGTCTGCTATGCGCTTATCGATAGCTTCGTAACAATTTTTAATCCTCCCAGGGAATTATTAGAGACCCGGGAATTATTTATTCGTCAGGCAAAATTGGGCGAATTCCCCGGGGAATCATTAGAGACGGGGAATTATTGGCGACCCGAGAATTATTAGAAGATATACGTTATGTAGGTAGGTACCTTTATGGCGATAAATCACATCCCAACTTTCCTTCTCCATTTCGCGCCGACCGGAAAAAATCGATTATCGCCGACGTAACCAGTTGACGGACATTACAACGTCTTTCCTGTTCAAATCGCGCTGACCCGTGTCATACACCCCCCCCCCCCCCCGCGTGTGCGCCGACCCCTATTCTAAAGGGCGAGACCGCGCCGACCGAAAGTCACTGTCACTCTCAATTTTCGGCGGATAAGTTTCTCAGTCAGGTCTGAAAGGATCCTGTAGTCGGCATGGAAGCGCTCCGCCTGACGATTTGCGTTTTCTCAGCATTTCTAACTGAAAGAGTGACTGGCGAAGCCATCAACAACGGGGTGCTGGGAGATCCGGAGATCGGCTGCGGTTCCGACACGATCACTGTCAACTTCAACACACAGCAGACCTTCTCGGGACATGTCTACGTGAAGGTGCGCTTATAGCACTGTAAAGACCGCTTCTGCTTCGCCACGCAGTACATATATGTACGCAAAGCATTAGGTATACGGTAAGACAATATGAATGTGCTACTGATGGACGAGTACTTCCACAAACCAATTTTCTCAGGGTCGCTACGACGAGGATGGCTGTCGAAGCAGCGAGGGCGGTCGAGAGGTGGCCTCGATTGAGCTGGGCTTTGACCAGTGCGGCGTCAACCGGGAACGGTCGCTCAATCCCAAAGGGGTATTTGTGTCGACCACCCTCGTCGTCTCCTTCCACCCTTTGTTCTTGACGAAGGTTGGTTGCGTTAATGGCGTAACAATTACTTCAACGTCGACGTCGACGTCGTCGTCGTCGTCGTCGTCGTCGTCGTCGTCGTCGTCGTCGCCGTCGTCGTCGTCGTCGTCGCCGTCGTCGTCGTCGTCGTCGTCGTCGTCGTCGTCGTCGTCGTCGTCGTCGTCGTCGTCGTCGTCGTCGTCGTCGTCGTCGTCGTCGTCGTCGTCGTCGTCGTCGTCGTCGTCGTCGTCGTCGTCGTCGTCGTCGTCGTCGTCGTCGTCGTCGTCGTCGTCGTCGTCGTCGTCGTCGTCGTCGTCGTCGTCGTCGTCGTCGTCGTCGTCGTCGTCGTCGTCGTCGTCGTCGTCGTCGTCGTCGTCGTCGTCGTCGTCGTCGTCGTCGTCGTCGTCGTCGTCGTCGTCGTCGTCGTCGTCGTCGTCCTAGCGCTTCGACCCGTATTGCTATAGAGAGACGATCTTGAGTTCGTTGAATAGGTTTCGGCACGCTGATAGTTCCGTTAAGAGGAGTCGAAATTCAAAAGTTTGAATTGCGCGCGCTACAGTAACACAAAGGTCCAAAACGCAAAACGGCTCTAACACGCTCGTCTCACGTTGTAGAGCGGCGTGCGATAGGTCAACTAAAAGGTCTCGACGTGCTATTTCACTTGGCGTAGAAATTTTGTTAATTACGCAAACACGCACCACGAAAAGCGACATTCTCGCGTTTTTAGCATAGAAATCGCTCTAACTCGCTCAGCGTGCGTCGTAGAGAGACGATCTTAGTTGCTGGATAGATCTTGACTCACGGATCATTTGTTTTTCTATTGGTCGAAACTCAAAAGTATGAATATCGCGAGCTACAGTAACCCAAAGGTTCAAACAGCAAATCAGCCCTAACTCGCTCGTCTTACGTTGTAGAGCGGCATTCGTTCGACCGTTTGAAAGCTTACGTTGAGGCAGTTGTTGAAGAAAGATTCGGTCATTCCTAAAGAAATACTTTTGTTTTTTTAAATCCTTGTCTTACGAACACCTTTGTCTGCGAAAAAAATTAATCCCGGGCGATCCCAATGTTGCCTTGCAACAACCGCTCAGAAATGCGTGTCTTGCTCAAAAAAATAATCCCGGGCGATCCCAATGTTGCCCTGCAAGAACCGCTCGGAAAGCAGCGTGTCAGAAGTAGCGCATGAATAGTGGACTCCGGGCGGGCGCGCGTCATATCGGAAAGGCTTCGAAATACTTTACAAAAGTATCCACTCTTTCACCCTTCCACTTTAAAACACTCACAAACCACTCTGTATTAATAAAACAACTCAACTTTTTTAAAACAGCTTGTTTATAGCGAGTTTTATTATGGGCAAGCTATGGCTGGAGAACTCTTCTAAACCTATGACGGCAGAACAGGAATCGCCTGTCTGGCGACCCAGACGCGACAAAAATACTGTAGCGGCGCGGGGGCAAAAGGTTTGTGAAAATTCTTAACAAAACATCTGAATTATTAACCTTCTCTCCAGTGTCCGCGAGAGTAATGTCACTCACTCTCAGACGTTACTCACGCAAGGTGCGTTTTAGATGTAGAACTCTCGCTTGCACAAAGCTTCTGGAAGTTCCATTGCAAATAAAATTCAACGCGAGCGTACTACTCCTGGAAGTTCCATTGCAAATAAAATTCAACGCGAGCGTACTACTCTAACCCTCTAGGGGTTTCTGCAAAGAAGGGTGGAGGTGGGGGGGCGGACGTATTGACAGACTCGTAGGAATGGAAGTAATTTTGTTCTCTCCAGCTCGCGTGCCAGCGCCTAAAATAGTCCGTATGCGACGACGCCGTTTCAATTGGCTTTCTTTTGTATAGGCTGAGGAGAATTGTATTGAATTCTCCTTTTGAGATGCGCAAAAGCACAGATGTGCACGTTGTGTGTGCGGATGTGTCAGCACGTGTAGCCTATTGAAGCGCTTGAAATTCGCTACAATTGTTTGGGGTGACTGTTCGTTGTATTCTTGTGAGGAGGCGCAGATGGTTGCCGTCTGGGGGTGCTCCAAGGTCGATTGTAATCTGCCGTCGCCGGCAGACACACAATAGTGCTTTGACGTAGAAATTTCGTGCCGGTAGGTAGTCATACGGTGCAGCCGATTCGATTTGCGTCAGGGATTACACTAATGATTTAAGCATCTGTCTTGGAAAGCGACGTTGCGGATTCGAATTCTTCAGGAGTCAATTAGGCGACGGGATTCTCTAGTTCTCGCCCTCGAGAACTCGTTGTCGCTGAGGAGGCAAGGGAGAAACAGCCAGGTGCGTTGTGGTGGTGGTGGTGGTGGTGGTGGCGGCGGCGGCGGCGGCGGCGACGACGACGACAACGACGACGACAACAACAACAACAACAACAACAACAACAACAACAACAACAACAACAACAACAACAACAACAACAACAACAACAACAACAACAACAACAACAACAACAACAACAACAACAACAACAACAACAACAACAACAACAACAACAACAACAACAACAACAACAACAACAACAACAACAACAACAACAACAACAACAACAACAACAACAACAACAACAACAACAACAACAACAACAACAACAACAACAACAACAACAACAACAACAACAACAACAACAACAACAACAACAACAACAACAACAACAACAACAACAACAACAACAACAACAACAACAACAACAACAACAACAACAACAACAACAACAACAACAACAACAACAACAACAACAACAACAACAACAACAACAACAACAACAACAACAACAACAACAACAACAACAACAACAACAACAACAACAACAACAACAACAACAACAACAACAACAACAACAACAACAACAACAACAACAACAACAACAACAACAACAACAACAACAACAACAACAACGACGACGCAACTCGCTTCATCGACCATATCTTTCAGGTCTTCCTAGCAAATAAACCTCATCCCATTTACTCGCCGCAAGACTCCAATTCTGTTCATCCAAGACCTCTGAAAGCTTCCACCTCGAACCAGAGCCTATTCCAACGCTTGCTGACCCTCAAAGTGAGCACGAAACGCCCCCGGCGAGCCACTACAGAACTCATGTCGATTTTCGGCGAAGAATTCGACAAACCGCAGAAAATTATCTATGAAAACAACTGCGTTCAAGCCAGTAGCCTACCCGCCACCCCAATTCTGGGCCAGAGAGAATTGCAGAGTCGATTCTATAAGGCGGAGCCAAGTCATGCGATTGTGGAGAGGGTGTACTGTATTCGGCAAGTGTTGGACAAGGTGGGATATATTGTGAAATTTTGCGCAAGAAATGTTAAAATTCACGCTACCGTACCGCTGCCAAGAGTGCACATGAGAGCAGTGCTTCAAGCTGTCCACTTCTAACAACGGTTAGCTCTAATTAAATCATCAGTGTTCAAAAATTTGTCGTTAAAAACCTCTACAACACAATCTGTCTCCCCTACAACTTTCTTTGCCCTGCCTTTGTGTCGCCTATCGTTAGATCGCGCCATTCAAACCTCGATCGCGGTTTCTCATACAGTGTGATATCAATTTAGCTGTAACCATTGCGCAAATTTACTGTCGAATTCTGGTCAGCTTTGCGCCATAGGGGTTTGTTTGGGTCCTCATACGCTACTGACCTAAATCTTTCGCCCCAAGGTCGGCTATCGATCTGCAAATGACCCCTCAAATTAACGGCCGTCTAATGCGTTATTCAACAGTCCTACTGTAACTGTAACGCCTAAAATATGCGCGCGCGCGCGCGTCTGTGACCTTGGACAAAGGAATAGAGAATAGAGGAAATAGGAGACGTCGCCGCCCGTCCCGTGCGTCCGTTCGTCGGTTTGTTCTTTGTGAGGGGAGACGTCACGTGGCGATTCCCACTATGCTGAATGGGAGAAGACGGATACCCCCCCCCCCCCCCATGAGGGGGGGGGGGGGGGGGGGGTAGAGTCGGCGCGGATCTGTCTACGTGTACGGAGCGGCTCGACTTTCATCTGAGGCGGATGACCCGTCAGCCCAATATGTTGTAGGTATGCGTGAGAGGAGAGAGCCAAGTCGCCAAAAGATTCCTATCCTATCACGATCGCCAATTAGGTATCTGCATGTGTGTCGGCTGCTCCTTTGAAGATGGGCAGGCTAACGGCCAGGCGCTACAGAAGAAAGGCGTGAAAACCACTTCGTTATGTTAGTTCACTGGATCCACCCTGCTACTTAGTTCTAAACATATCGTCGTCGGCAACCAAGTTCAACATCCACTTCTAACCCTCTCTGGGTAGCCCAACCAAAATATGCGGTTTATAGAGGTCATTGCGCGTCAATTGAGCGCTTCAAAATTCAAAGGATTCAAAATCGACCCTTCCGTCCCCTAAAACTGTCCAATTCCTTCCAGTTCTCTTAGAAAGTCGCATACGCACCATTTTCCTGCGCGCTCGCTACGCGCCTGAAAACCAGGTCAAGAGGAAAACAGCGCCTTTGTTCTCTCGAGAACGCGCGCGCGGCGAGTGAGTAGCACGCTATTATGCGCGCGCTACGTGCGTACGTGCGTCAAATATGCACACCTACTCGAAATGGACTTCTGGACTCGCGTTCGCGTGCGTGCCCGCTGACTTGTCCCGACCCTTGAAGCAGCGGCGACGACTTTCACACCTTCGCCCGACTACTACACTATACATAAGTGGTCTGATTCACTCACGCTTAGGCACTTACATATTTGCAACCCTTCTCGTGTACTGTAGCTTACAGTATGTGCTCACGCGAACGAGATGTCTCTTTCAGAATGACAAATCTCAAATTTGGCAGTCTGCTGCTTGGCTTGTGCAACATACAAGGCTTGTAGGGTGCCAGCTAACGTCACCAATCTTAGAGGCTCCATTTCTCCACTCCGCTCGTTTATCCGCCCCTCTCAAAGTTTTTGTCTCGCCCAATTTTCTTCTTTCGTCTCCTGCCATCCGAAAGTGGCTCCTCCCATTACCAGCCACTCAAAGATTGCCTTTATTCCTCTAAGACTCTCGCCTGCAGGGAGTGTGCTAAACTAGTCGGCGCTACTCTGCTTGCTTAGTGGCTGCCAGTCTACTTAGCTCTTTTGCCACCCGTGCGTGCAGTCAATTTTGGGCTATGTGGGACACCGCACACACATCCTAGCCCTCTGCCAACTTGTCGCGAAACGTCGTGTACACGAGTCGGAGACATTTTTTTTGTCAATTTCGCGCGCAAAAATGCCGAAAAGTCAGAAATTCGTCCGGGCCAATTCTCTGCGCCACTCCTCGTACTACAACGGCGCGTTCGTGGACGTAAGTGTATTCCGAACCGCCTCATGTTACCAATTTGCGTGCCGGGTTGTGCCGGGGGGTCTTCGCATATAACCACGTTGTCGTCTTGCCAACTGAGTAGTGTGATGGGTCCGGTTAGAGTGATAGCTTGCCTACACGCTATGTAGTTTATAGACAGCCTAGCAGCTGTACCCTGCTTCCTATTCGAGTAATAGTAGTCGATTTCTGCTAGATATGGTAGCACTTTAGCCTAGACTAATCGGCGACCTGCATATTGTGCTTCTTTGGCAGGTCTCGGATACCGAAGGCGCCATGCCGGCGCACAGGGCGACGCCTGGCGGCCAGCTGGCGAAACTGCAAAAGAGTCCCAAATTCTTCAATCGAAAGGTGCTATTCGAAAATGGGGACGCTTTGGAAGAAGATATGGGGAGGGGCCTAGAGACTATAATTGACGAAGACACCAAGCGGCTTCAAACCACAGGGGTCAGTGAGACTAAATTTGCAATAATAATAATAATGGTATACCTGTGTGAATAAATCATAAGTAGATCAAAATTGTCTAGAGAAGCGCAGTCCGCCGCCTATACAATCAATCTTCGCCATTTGGTATTTCCCAGCCACCGGGTGACTCACCACACTTGTAACAGAATCAATTCCTTGCCAATATGTTAGCCAACAATTTTCTCAAATAGGGCCCATGAGATTTTGCCTGCGTGTGCCGTTGCGTTAGCAGTGTGGCATACACTACACGCACAGACAAACGAATGGGCCACAAGAGAGTAAGATAAAGACGCGATGCCAGAAAAGGGGTCTACACATAGACGTTCTTTCTCTCATGGCCCTCAAGCGTTTTCCAATATTTGGGAGAAACTGGCAGCTAGCCTAAGATACCAACAGAATATTGCCACGAATCCAAGCTAAAGAATGAGATTTGCGCGAGAGAATGTGTCGAATCGAAGGCTACAGAGATACCTCTATGTGACTCCGCCATACTGCCTCCAACAAGAAACAACTTGTCATTTAACGCTCGCCCCCTCGCCAGCCTTTGCGTTGTGTACATGGTGTGTAGACTAAGGTGGCTGTAAAGTTAGGCCATCCACCACCCACAGCCATTAAAACATCCTGTAGTAATTTGAAAGAGTTCTTTTCGTTGAATCCACTAAAGCCTCTCCTATCAAATCTGGCATTCCAAGAATTCTCAGCCGTTCGAAATAGTGCCAGTCAGCCACCTTGCGCCCCGCTGTCGCCTAATAAAATTCCAAGGAGCGCGCCTAGTAAAATTTCCATTTCCCATCGACAGGCGGCGCGCCAAAAAACTCCCCCTTGGCTTCTTTCTATGCGCTTCGAGGAAAATAGCTTCTATTGGCCCCAATGCAGGCCAGCTGTCGTCCTATCTTCGCGTAGAGTGAAGGTACCTACCTATCCCATTTCAAGCGGCCGCCTTACGTAATTGCGCGTGCGAATTTTGGCAAACCTGCCACCCACCCCCCCCCACATTTTGAAAGAGAAAGAGCTACAGCGCGCCAGGTACATTACATAGGTAAGTACACCACCTCCCCCACCGCACATCCTACAAGTCAACTGTGGTTCTATAGGTTCGCTACTAGACTTTTCCAAAGGAAAAACCCGGAAAATCCCCGTTGGCGAAAAGTGGCGTTTTGGAGTCATGGTTCAGCTGGCCAGGATCGAAGAAGTAACTAACGGAGTGGATTGGATAGTGAAGTCGAATGCTAATCATACTAGTTGTGGCGGCACAAAAACTCAACACAAAGCGCCCGCCAACGCATAATTTTTGGCACTCCGCCGCTTGAAAAGCGAAGGAGTGCTATAGGAGCGGTAAAGCCTACAGTTAACATAACACGCGCTAGCGCTCGCTACGAAGCACCTAGGGAGCCAAATTTTTTTTTAAAAGACAGCTTAGGACGACGCGCAGCGTGCTCGGGGGGTGAAAAAATTTCGGCGGTGGAAGAATTTTGCGAAAATTCAAAAATTCGAATTTTTGCTAAGTAAAAAAAAAAATCACCCCACAATTTTCGCAATAGTGGACCGAATTTGGTGATTTTTGGATATGTTGTAGGCCCTTGGGTCCTCTAGGCGGCATCACCGGAACGGGCTCTCTAGGTGGTCCGACGCGGGAGTACGGTGGAAATTTCAAAATTTTAAATTTTTTTCCGACCTTTAAAAAATCGTAACTCGAGTTTGCGACGGTGGATCCCCGCCAATTTAATTTCTGACCTGGACACTTCTATTACCTTTCATTCGACACCAAAACCGCTGAGATCGGTCTTGTCGTTCGGGAGATCCGCGGTCACAAAAATCCCAGGTCCCGAGCGGAAAATTCGGATTTTCGACTTTGAATGGATTTTTGGGCTGGAAAGCGTGCCTTTAGCGGCAAATTGACCATTGCATCGTGTTCAGCGTCAAAAGTTGGTCTAGACGAAGTGTTTTGACCATTTTGAGGTACCGTATCCCGGCCGCGCCGAATTTTTGAATCCCGGGGTCAAATTTTCGAAATTGAGTTTTCACTTGTTTCGGGGGTTTCCGACGACGCTGAACACGAATCCGGTGTTTGTTTTGTGCTTTGGGACGTCTTTACCCTGCTTTCGGCACCCAGCCGGTCAAAAATTGGGTCCCGGGGTCGAATTTTCAAAATTGAGTTGACAGTTGTGTCTGGGCTTTCTGATGCCGCAGAACGCGAATCCGTCGTTTGTTTGGCGATTTGTGGTGTATTTAGCCTGATTTTGGCGATTGATGGAACGCCTCTTGGAGTTTCGTCTCAGAAGGTGGAACTGTGCCGAGGGAAAGAAGCTGATTTCGGCGCCGGCCCGGCCACAAATTACGCCCGGGGTCGAGATTTCAAAATTGCGTTGACAGTTGTGTCTGGGCTTTCTGACGCCGCAGAACGCGAATCCGTCGTATGTTATGCGATTCGCGGTGTATTTAGCCTGATTTTGGCCGAATACTTACGCTCTGTAAAATTTCGCGAAATTCCGAAAATACCGTCGGCCATTGATTTTGCTGCGCCTACAGTACGCTGTCCATATAGGACGGCGCTGCATAACATACAACGGACTCGCGTTCTGCGGCGTCAGTAAGCCCAGACACAACTGTCAACGCAATTTTGAAATCTCAACCCCCGGGCGTAATTTGTGGCCGGGGGGCCGGCGCCGAAATCAGCTCTTTCCCTCGGCGAACAGTTCCACCTTCTGAGACAAAACTCCAAGAGGCGTTCATCAATCGGCCAAAATCAGGCTCGATCCACCGCGGATCGCCAAACAAACGACGGATTCGCGTTCTGCGGCATCAGAAAGCCCAGACACAACTGTCAACTCAATTTTGAAAATTCGACCCCGGGACCCAATTTTTGACCGGCTGAGTCCAAGAGAAAAAAGGTGAAGAACGTCCCGAAGACACAAAACAAACACCGGATTCGTGTTCAGCGTCATCAGGAAACCCCCGAAACAAGTGAAAACTCAATTTCGAAAATTTGACACCGGGATTCAAAAATTCGGCGCAGCGGAGAACCGGTACCTCAAAATGGTCAAAACACTTCGACTAGACCAACTTTTGACGCTGAACACGATGCAATGCCCCAGTGGCCGCTAAAGGCACGCTTTCCCAGCCCAAAAATCCATTCAAAGTCGAAAATCCGAACTTTCTCGAGACCCGGGATTTTTGTGACCGCGGATCTACAAAACGGCGAACCGATCTCGGCGGTTTTGGTGTCGAATGAAAGGTAATAGAAGTGTCCAGGTCAGAAATTAAATTGGCGAGGATCCGCCGTGGCAAACTCGAGTTACGATTTTTTAAAGGTCGGAAAAAAATTTAAAATTTTGAAATTTCCCACCGTAGCTCCCGCGTCGGACCACCTAGAGAGCCCGTTCCGCGTGATGCCGCCTAGAGGACCCAAGGGCCTACAACATATAAAAGGAAAATTAAATTCGGTCCACTATTGCGAAAATTGTGGGGTGATTTTTTTTTTTACTTTGAAAAAATTCGAATTTTTGAATTTTATTAAGATACTTCCACCGCGAAATTTTTTCACCCCCCGAGCACGCTGCGCGTCGTCCTAAGCTGTCTTTTAAAAAAAAATTTGGCTCCCTCAGGTGCTTCGTAGCAAGCACTCACCGCGTGTTATGTTAACTGTA
>JASAMZ010009710.1:0-48766 GCA_030248115.1 Linhomoeus sp. GSCO2_2
TACTGTAAGGTTGTTTGGGCACCCACAGTAGGAATTAACGTCGTAAACAACACCGTACGTTCACCGGGAACATTTTGTTCGTCATCGATGAACAAAACTCACCGTAATCGCTTAATAATGAACGCAAGGTGGCGTCCCATCAGTGCGAGTCCACAATCAGTACTCAGCGCGTAACGGTAGTTTGTTCATCGAATGACGAACAAAATGTCCCCGGTGAACGTACGGTGTTGTTCACGACGTTAAAGTACATAACATTAGCTTAGACATACGGACTCTAAAATATGTGGGCAGACACAGTACCGGTGTCACATGCCAAAACCGCCCCCATGCCAGAAACGCCCCCCGGCGGTTTTGGCATATGCCAGTTTCGCCCCCCGGCGGTATTGGCATATGCCAAAGTCGCCCCCTCTATGCCAATACCGCCCCCTCCTCGTTTTCACTTCAGGTGAGAAAGGAGAACAAGTTGTTCGTGATGATAGATCGGTATTATGTAACTCCTGAATCTAATCCATCCCAAAATGACATCTATTGACACTAAACGCTGCCAGCGGCCAGCGCAGATATGTTGGCAGTCAAGTTTGGCTCGGTCAACTGGGACATTCTGAATGAGTCCACCTACTACAGTCTATAATTCCAGTGCTGAAATAATTCCAGTCCAAAATCTAAGTCAAGCATTCCTCCAGATGCTCTCTGTCTGAAGTGCACTAATTTCCATGTTATGCCTGAAACTGAAATCATATTACGTACGTACATAGTTAAAGTTACATGTTTTGTTTGATTTAAATGACTGGACGACAAATGGAACTAGAAGTGCAGTCTTTGAGTTGAGTTGAGACCACGAGACGCGCCGTCGGCCGAGTTTTGGTGTAAACTGTAAGTGGGATGCTTAGCCAAGGTTGATGCCTACGATCGGCTCCTTCCGCTTACGATCGCCGCTTGCAGGCTTTGCCCCTGGGGTTCTCTTTGGACCCGGGTAGTCAATACAACATTGCATCCTCTAGGCAAAGCCTAGGCCCGAGACTACCAAACTGAAGTCTCCAAACTGGTGACACCATTTGTAGGCATTAGATAGGAGATAGACACAACACTTTCTAAACAACAATCTCTCACTCGATTCTCTTACACGTGCATCTTTCCTTTGCAAGCATCGCCAGCCACTGTATTCGGTACGCGAGCGGTCATGGCTGCTGCGTGAGGCAGACAAAATTCGATGACAGGTGCTTTATAAAGAGGGGGGGGGCGGAATTGGCAGAGAGGGGGCGGTATTGGCATGTATGCCAAAACCGCCGGGGGGCGAAACTGGCATATGCCAAAACCGCCGGGGGGCGGATTTGGCATAGAACGGTTTTGGCATGTGACACCGGCAACAGCGGGGACATATCGCTGGGAAGAACGACGGGGAAGCACAACATCTATACAACCTAGAGATTTGATTGAGTTGCAAAGCGCACCACATCCCCCAATCCATTCATTCTTTGGGGTCATACGCGAATCTCCTCCACACTAGAGGAAGCGTTGCTGTTAGCGTGCTGCAGCTGCTGTTGAATGGCGGCCCTGCCGTGCCTGGGACAGGAGGGGCTGACCAGCGCCGGAGGGGCGCCCGCCCTCGCCGCCGCCGCCTGCGGTGCTACTCCCGCGGCGCCGCTGTTGAGCAGCAGCGGCTCCTGCTCGGGGTGGTGGTGGTGGGCGTGGGGCGCCGAGAAAGTCCTCAGGCCACCGTCTCCGCTGCTGGAGAGCACCGAGTTTTGCCCCGCGCCGCCCTGCGGCCTGTACTGCAGCTGAGGTCTGCCCAATGCCGCTGTCGCTACCGTCCCCTCCGCTCCACGAGCGGGAGGAGGGGGCGCCGGTGGCATGGGCGTGGCCAGGACCGTCGTTCGGGTCTGATAATGCCCTGGAGCAGCGGAGCCGGCGTTCTGCTGCTGCGCGTGATGATGGTGATGCTGGTGGTTGGCGGCGGCGGCCGCCAGCTGCTGTTGCTGCTGCTGGTAGTGGATTTCGAGCTTCTCCTTCTCCCTCCGGTGCTTGTCCCTCTGGTGGTAGACGCCGGCGAAGACGAGCACGTTCAGCACCAGCAGAGCGACGCCCACGGCCACGGTGACGGCCAGAATGGTGCTGTAGTAGGCGGCCTCCGTCTCCGACTTCTCTTTCGGAGGCGCTGCAATTGATTTGTTCGAATTGCGACGGAGGATGACAATTTCAACTCAAACAAGGAAGGAAAATGAGCACAAATGGCCGATACATCAGTACAAGCGACTGCTGACAATCGTGCCTTTCGGATAGGTTTACCGCCGGACCACTCGGCCTGTTTATTTATTTTTTTATTTATTTATTTATTTATTTATTTATTTATTTATTTATTTATTTATTTATTTATTTATTTATTTATTTATTTATTTATTTATTTATTTATTTATTTATTTATTTATTTATTTATTTATTTATTTAGTTATTTATTTATTCATTTATTTATTTTATTTACTTATTTATTTATTTATTTATTTGTATATTTATTCATTTATTTATTTATTTATTTCAATACATATCAGTTCTTCTTCACCTGAGGTGGTCGTCTTCATGTTCCCCAGCGTCGTCAGCACATCGGTTGGAGGGGGCGACGGGGGCGGTATGGGTGCGGGAGGGAAGGGCAGAGTTCCGTAACCTTCTCTCGGAACGACGCTCCCATAGAAGTATCTTTCAGTCTCCTCCTTCTCGTTGGCTCGCGTGTTCCTGATCAGAGAATGGTGGCTTTCAGGCACGTCTGAATAGTCCTCCGGCCGGCCGTGCAATTTCGGTAGAAACCGATGCCAGAAGGCGACTTTGTCGGCTTTGTAATGGTGGCTGACGATTGGACGGGCCTCCCCTGGAAATAGACACACACGTGTGTGCGCTTTCTCAAACAGACACGCTGACAAAGGCGAATGAAAAGTGAAGCTTTGCGCCGACCGAGCTGTATAAAAGCTCCCTTGTCCATCCCCGTTCGGTAAAACTGCGGCCAAGAGGGAAGCTGATTGCGCCCCAGGGCCAGTCGCGCGTCTTGCGGAAGCTTGGAGAAGTCGTTCGGATTGCTGAACGAGTGTGAAACCTATTTCTCCCCGTTCTCATTCAACGGCCTGTTTGTGCGAATGCCAACATACCCAGAGTGCAGAAAGCCCGACAGGTAGGACATCATGTCGACGCTGGTCTGGAGGTCGTTGGCGGAGAAGCCCTCGTACAGGAGATCCCTTCGGTTCTGGTCTCGCTCCATGATGGGATAGCCCAGAAGGTAGGCCAGGTCTTCTCCTCTGGAAGTGAGTTTACCAGTTGGGATACGGTAGATTAGCCTTCATATGTTTATGTTATGCACAGACGTCACACCTCCACGAGCCAGTCGGTAGTCCGCTTCCTCTTCCCATTACGCCTCCGCTGAAGAGGTAGACGTAGGTCTTGGCCTTGGTCAAGGCTTGTCCCACGCCGTCGAGACCTCAAGAGTGAAAGTTACTGTAATCAGTGGGAAGTTTCAGCACAACACACCGGCATATGATACACTGTAGGCACCCGCACAGTACCTGCGTAACCGACCTAGCTGGTTAGTTTTAAGATTTAAATGATGTAGTGACTGCTCCTGGCAAAACTTTCGAAAAGTTACTTGCTTCGAGCTTGAGTTAGACGATATAGCCGTTTCTACTGTATAACCCACCGGCGTGGAGTCTGGCCGTCTGCAGGGCGGGCGTGGCGTAGAGGACGTCCCCCAGGACTCCAGCTAGCTCGTCCCTGTTGACCCTGGGGTCGTCGTCCTCCTTCTCCCAGTCGTTGTACTCGTGCTGGATGGCAGAGTAGATCTCCGAGCGGTGGTAGCGGTAGAGGTTGCGCGCGATCGTCCTGAATTATTGACCATTAGCGGGATAGCATTTTGCGTCAAGTGCTTTCCAACCTGAGAAATTTGCCCTGCTCCGCTTGGCTGATTCCCTGCGTGAGCTTCCTCTCGTCGAGCAGGTTGTAGCCGTCGTTCTGCGTCAGCCCAATCAGTAGGTCTATTTCCTGGAACTTCAGCTGGTAGCGAGCGTCCTTGGCGCTGCTGGCGTAATGGAGCACGTTGGGGAAGTTGGCCACCCAAGAACCATCCACTACCAGACCGAAATTGGTCAGAAACGTCGGCCGGGTGATCTTGGCGGAGTTCTGGACGATGTCCTCTCTGTAATCGTACCAAGCTCTCACAATCGTGTCACAGTACTGTAATACACTATTATCAGATAATAGCCCATACAGTACCCTTTGGTGGTCTCGTCCTTGAAGCAGGCCATGATCCCAGTGTTGTCTAATGGCTTGTCCAGAAGAGGGGCGCCAGTTTTCTGGTCTCTCTCATAGTGGCAGCCGACCCTTTCGGCTAGCTGTTCCACGAAGTGAGACGCTCCCCTGGTCATAGCCCAGGGACTCAAAGCGCTTCCGCCCAACAGAACGGCTCGCTTGAATAGGTCGTCGGTCGCTGCAGCATGGGACAGTGCATGGTTTCAGAGTTCACTTTGGACGGTGGGTGGTACAATGCATTACGGAGTCATACAGTACGTACGTACCTGGGTACCTTCCCCACCGCATCACAACCGTAGTTGCGCGATGACACGCATCATGGCAATTGGGAGCAAGTGGCAAATCCAACACGGTAACCTACAGTAGTTCGAGAGACAGTTGACCCCCCCCCCCCCCCCCCCCCCCCAATGGTCAGTGTTTTGCTCTGAGGGAATTCTGATATGATGTTGTTGGCACACTACTCCATCGATAAATCTACGTATACTCACCTGTAAACAGAGGCGAGAGCATGAGCGCGTGGACGAGAGCGGCTCCAGAGCCGAAGCCCAACACGGTCACTTGTGAAGGGTCGGCGCCCAGTGGGCCGGCGAAGACGCGCTTGTAGTGCTGCAGGGCCACGTAGACGTCGTGCAGACCCCAGTTGCCCTGACAGGCCCCCGCTCCCGTCCCGGTGCACTTGGGCAGGAAGCCTGCAAGGGTTTCGACAAGCGTTATACGGTATGTTAAAATATTGCTATGCTACATGATCGCACAATTGTATGTAGGTCGACGATTGAGGCCACGCTGCAAAACGGCCCTTCTGCGCAACTAGGAACGACGAGACCAAGACGGCACGACAGCCACCACATTCAATCCATTGCAATAAGCGTTTCATACCTTAGCACAGTATCCGAAGGGCCACATACAATGCGCACCCACCGAAAGGTCCCAGTCTGTAGTCGAGCGTGACGACGACGGCCGAGGCGAAGGCGGCCAGCACTGTGCCGTCGTAGGCGTTGCCCGTGCCGAAGCGATAGTGGTCGTCCTCCCCGTGCACAAGCACTACCGTGGCCAGACCCGGAGAGGAGGGACGACCCGCTGAACGAGTCCACCGCATGGTACTACCGGGTTTTTCCGCTTAAGCGCCCCCCCCCGCATAAGCGCCCCGGGGCGCTTACGAGGTTTTCACTGCCACATAAGCGCCCCGGGGCGCTTACGTGGTGCCAAAGTTTTTCGCCATGATGGCAGTAAAATAGCGGGTCCGACGGGTAAATTACCCGAGAAAGCTTGGAATATTGCAAAAGCATCACATCTCAGACCTATGTTAGGCGAGCTTTAATGATATGTGAAGCTGTCAATTGCTCAAATCGAGCATATATGTGGTTTGGCAGAGGTTGAGGAAGCTGTGTAGGTCGCTCGCACCGAGTTACAGGGCCTCATTTTGTTTTGAAGTTCAGTGTAACTGCCCGATGTGATGTCTTTGGGGCAGGAAATTGTCGGTTGGACACTTAGAGAACCTTATAAATGCACAGAACGCCACAATAAGTCACCAGAACTCTCCTACAATACTTTAGAGCATTTTCCGTTTTAGCGCCCCGGGGCGCTTAGATGGCGCCAACTTTAGGTCGTCTCAGGACCCATTTCAACGTAAGCGCCCCGGGGCGCTTAAGCGGAAAAACCCGGTACTGTAATTCGCACAGCTGTTGCTGTTCTGACGTAGTGGATCTGTTGTACTATACATTGTGGATGGTGATCTTCGTGCTACGTCCTGCTACAATAGCACTGTAAAGCATTAAGTTTCATTCTTTCAAAACTCGATGTTCGCATCGATTCGGGCTGCATTATGAGTAGACTTAACGTAGGTGTAACTTAATCCTAGGTAACTTACCTAGCCTAAATTGCATTCCGTTCTAGTCATCTATGTTGCATTTATATGCAGAGAGTTGATTTCCTCACCCTCTTTGCTCCACGGGACATAAAGATTCATGAATAGGCAGTTCTCATCCGGCGGTCCGTACTTTCTCGTAAATTCCCATACTCTCCTCAAATGACTGTAGCGCTTTCTGGACACGAAATTCAGCGTCTCCCTGCCAGGCTCAGTTTCGCTTTCAAACGACTCGAGCAGTTTCAGCGGCCATTGCTGCAAACAGGCCTGGCCGGGCTTGGTAGCTGGCTGGACAAACTCTGGATCGTTTCTGGTCGGATTGGCCCCCTTGCCAAAACGATAGTCCTTGTTGTTGGGCGGGTATTTGTAGCGAATTCCCAAGAATTGGGCAACTGCCATGGTCCCGTAGCCATCCGTAATTTGTCCACTGTATTTCCCAAAGGTAGTCTCCAGGCAAGGGTCTTCGCATTGCTTCGAGCTGGTCAGGAGTCTGAAAGCAAGTCGAGGAATGCGGTATATTCGCAACTGTACCAAATTCGAAAGTGCAAGTGCATCAAGTCGGAACAATGAACTCACGGCAAGTGAAACAGCAAGACAAATAGCTGGAGGAGCGGCCACGACAGCGGCGACATTTTCCGCGGGGTTTCCAGAGGGTATACACCACCACACAGCCCACGGGAGGTCCTCTGGGCGAGAAGTCGACGAGGAGACTCAGAGATTTTGGAGGCGCACGCGAAAATCGACCGGCGCCGCCGCCGGCGGCGAGCCAAAGCGGGCCTACTTAGTCCAAGGTGGCTGTTAGCTTGTTGGGCGCCCCGCCGAGAACCTCCGATTGGGGGGGGGGGGCGGCGAGAGAAGCGGCTCTCTCGGCTACACACGGACACACACGGCTAGTCAGCCAGTCACACGCAGGGTGGGGCGGCTCAAGTTATTCGACAACGACTATGGAACGGAGGAAGGCGCCTCATCCTTCCTCCTCTCCTCCTCCCCTTCGCTAAGCGCCGTCAAATGGCCCGCCGCCGAGCGGCGCCTTCTTGAGAGAGAGGCGCTCCTTCCTCCCACCCACCACCGCCCCCCCCCCCCCCCCAAGCATCCATGACGAGTAAGTTGTCGCCTCCAGGGAGGGGGGGGGGCGGGAGGATGATGTGTACGCGACGAAGCATCCGTTTTGCTTTTGCCCCCCCCCCCCCCCCGCCCCAAAGGCATAGCTAATAAAGAGGGCGAACGGCGCCGAAGGGAGGAGGGGGGAAGAATCAATGCTTCCCGGCTGGCCCCCAGCAGCCCGGGAGCCTGATGAGTCGTCGCCTGTCACTTGGATGTTGTTGGAACCCCCGCTCCTCACGCCCCCCCCCCCCGCCGAAAGACGCCCCCCCCCCCCCTTGCCTGGAAGAGCGCCGCCGACGCGCGTCATTAGGTCGATTGGCCACTAATCAGCCCTCGTCGTCGCCGCCGCCTTAGGTTCTGTTGCGCAAAAGGGCAAGAAAGTACGAGAGGTTCTGATTTCGCGCATTCTCACGAGCCAATTAGTCAGTCAGATGAGCGATATGCGGAAACGGGAAATGTAGCTACCTACTAACCTACACGGTGCGAGGGAGGCAACGAGTGGTGTAAGGGCTTAGGCTCTCGCCAGAAAGAGAGCAGCGACCGGCGCGGCAGCAGTTGTTGTTTCGCTCTCCAAAAGATGACGACGACGACGGCAGGCCGAAACTTCCCCAGAGCAGTTGAAGGGAGAGGGCGAAACGAGCGGCGACGACTTTTTCTTCACTTCTACCCTTCTTTTGGAGGGGGAGGGGAGACAGGAGGCACTCACTCGCTTCTCTGAACCTTCTTCTTGTAGCCAGCCAGCGAGCTACTTACCTCTCTCCTTCATCTGTTGTTTGCACTGCTCCTTCGGCGACTGGCGCGCGCCGGCGGCGCTAATGCAAAGCCGATGGAAGCAAAACGACAAGGGCTCATTTCCCCCCAACGCCACTCACTCGCCTCGTCCGACTTCGCAAGAGTTATTGGCCCCACCTGGCCTGCTTACTACTCTGGCTGGATTGGCAGTGTTTTGGCGCGCCCATACACAACACAGTCGCCACCCTCTCCCCCCCCCCCCCCCCCCCACCCCCCACCCCTTCCTCCCATTCAGTGAGCTGACCCAGGCCAGGTGTGCAGTGGGCTCCAACAGTGCCTCGATCGTCTCGTCACACTCAGCAGCCGCCCTCTTCCAATCGTGCTCCCTTCCTCAACTCAAGACTGAGCAGTGCTAAGCGGCAAGCGCAGTGAAGGGTTGAGAGGAGATGGGATACACAAATTGCATATTGGTTCTTGTCACGAAATCATCCTAGAACTCTAAAAGAGGTCGTGTTCGGGGTAGCCGGTCTCCTCCAGGCGTGCCATCGCCGGAGCCAGTGCGCGGAAGATGTCGTTGTCGCCGATCCCGTAGTAGGAGGTGGTCTGCAGGGCCATCGACACGCCATTGTCCATGATCCACAACAAGGAGTAGCCGTGAAGAGAGCCTGGAATGATTGTGAACTGTGTACGACAAATTAGGATCAAGTTTGGCTTTCAACTCTGGACCTTGGGCACGTGAATGCTGCGGAATCGATTCGAAATTCAGCACTTGAGCTTGGGTTTGAAACGAATACCGTAAATACTCCAACAAGCGCCCTTCCCCATACCCATCTTCCGTCAGACGTCGCTCACGCCTACGGTCAGAGGAGAGACGCTTATTGGAGGATTTACGGTTATTTCTTGCATCAAAGTAGTAGTCCTTGCGCCAAAGTAACCGTATGTACTCCAATAAGCGCCCCTCCCTCTACCCATCTTCCGTCAGATTTACGATACCTAAGTGCATAGCACTCATAGCAATTGAAGTCTCATTGCTTTGGTCAGCATACTGAACCTGCAACTAACAAAATCAAAGTAGTCCAAATTCACTTCACCACTGTGATAATGCGAGATGTTGAACTGCGGAAAGTTGGAGTTCTTCACGATCGCCCAGCCTCTGGTTAGGAAGTTTGGGTAGGGTGCGCTGGGAGTTAGCATCTCGTTCCGACTCTGCTCACTGATGACATCCGGCTTGCTCTTCAGACCGTCGACGTGAACCTACGAATGAATATTTTCGCAGATCTATAACATGCATACTTCAGTCAATGTGGCTCAGTAATCGAAGTTGCAGTACTGCAGTTGTGGGACTTTACTAGTCTATTGCTCAATTCCCATATCAGAGTGCCGTTGTTCCCACAGCGTATCGCAAAAGATCCGAAGTCGTCATCACTAGTCCTCCATTGGCAAGCAATTGGTCAGCAGGGGGAGAATTGTAGACGGTGCTTGGCTCTCTGTAGCCTCTCTCGTAATAGACAACCTCCCTTGGCCGGCTCCCCTCGTAGGTGGTCAACTCTGTCTCCACGCTAGTTGCTCCTGAAACGCTTGTGTGCCTCACGATTGCAGAGTCCGGTTTTCGGTCTGTGGAGCTCTTTTTGCCATCTTCAGTTTCCACACCTTAGTTCGGATTAAACGTAGGTACTGTACCTAGGCGGACCTCGTTGACACCATGACTGCATGACCGTTACTGGCCGAAACTGCACCAACACTACAGCGTCTCTGAGATGCCAGCTGTGCTGTTGTAGTAAACAATCCTTACCGTAGTCTGCTTTCTTCTAAAGTTTCGTTATCATAATGTAACTTATGAATGTAACCCACCGGATGGGTCGAAGATCAGTTGCCTAACCACGTCTTCGAAAGACTGGCCGGTGACTTGTTCGATGACGACACCCAAGACGGTGAAACAGAAGTTGCAGTAGTGGAAGCCTTCGATTGGGCCCGTCGACGGCGGCGCCTTAATCGGGTGGTTGTTCAAAGCCTGACTGATGTAGTCGTCCACACTCAGGCCGTAGGTGGTGGGGTAGTCTGTAGAGCACATATTCTGGATACGGTGGACAATTTGAGGTAAAGAATGCATTCTTTACCATATTGCAGGTCAATTGGCCTTCCCCATTCAACCACGTTGTGCTCCAGTAAATTTTCGACAGTCAATAGTTCCAGCAGTCCATTGTAAGCGGATGCGTCCCCGTAGCGCTTGCCGAGTAACCCAGTTTTGCCAAATATGGTGGCCTTTAGACCTGGAAGCTTGCCTAGAAAGAAGGTCGTGTATATGTACACTACGTCACTCCGTCAGTCCGAAATTGGCCCAAGATCAATCTGACTTCAAATCGCCGTGCTGACAATTGACATTGTGAAGGTACATTGGTGTGCATCACAATATACATTGTAGGTATCCTCAGCTAATCAATCGCGAATCAGTTCCGTGAAGCAATCGTCATTCAATCATAATTCAATCGTCGTTCAATCGTCAATCGTGTACGTTCCAAATTTTACTGGTGTTTGCCTTTACGGTAACTTGTCAACCACCCACCCATTTCAATCAGCTTGAAAATCGTCGTGCTAACAACCGTCTTTGTGATGCTGCCGATCTGGAAGCTGTTCTCCACTGAAACAGGCTCTCGCTTGCGCAAGTCTTTGTAGCCATAGGCGGCAGAGTACTTCAGTTGCTCGCTCTTCGATACGGCCACTTGCATGCTCGAGAGATTGAATCTGGTCATGAACTCCGTCCAAATGGCGTCCAAAAACTCTGGGACATTGGGATCTGGCCAGCCGTCCAGTGACCCTGGTGTATAGTCCTTGTGCATGACCATGCCTGAAGTATCAACGGAAATCACGTCGACTTTTCATGAAGTGTGGAATTTGGCAACGGTGCGCCAATCTGTGATGCAACTATTTGGCACTTCAGCTTGCATCCTAGTCAGCTTATGGTCTCACGCTAAAACCTTCTCTTGCCATCTCACTTTCTGCCTTCTATGTACTTTGTTTGTCTGAGACCTATTGCCTGTAATCTCAGTCTAACCACTTCTCATGCTCTGTCATCCCTCCTTAGCATTGCGGGATTTCGGGTTCAACCTTGACAAGCTGTGTGAGCTTCCGTTCTAACCTTTGTTTGTCTGAGAGCGTTGCTTGCTACATGTACGTGTACGTACAAAAGCTGAGGCTTGCCACTGGATTATCGCCCTTGGACTTTGGAGTAAAAACTGAACTAAAGGGGGCTTGCCCTAATACAAGCACAAACCTTCCCTTCGCCAAAGAGCTGGCAGAGGCTCATAGTCGGACGGTTGGCCATGGAGCAGGACCACATAAAGGAACCGGTTGCCCGCAAGGTGGACTCCGCTGATTTGTTTGGCACCGAAGGATCCAACGCTGCCCACCCTATCCTTCACCAACTTCTGCACCCGCCTCTGTCCTACAACCACTGCCACCTCACTGGCAGCGGCGTAGGCGGGCGCCAGACGCCAGATGGCATTACAGAGGAGAGTACCATCACTGGCCTCGTGGACGTGGAAGGAGTGGGGCAAGTAGCCCTGTAGTTTGTAGACCTGGCTTTGCGCCAGGCAGCTTCCCAGTGGCAGATTCACTGCCACTCCACTGGAGCGCGTCCAGTCTGGAGCGGGCTTTTGGAAGAGGGCCACAGTTCGTGATTTGCCCTGGGAAGAGCTGAAGCCACTCAAATCGACCAGGCCGAAATCTTTTCTCGCGTCTCGCTCAATCCGCAGTTCGCGATCTGAATATGCAAATGGCCGACTCAAATAGTGATATGTACATACCTACATATGAAAATAGCCGGCCAATTACGACTAACTTGAGTCGACGAAGACCATCGTTTGCTGTTCCACGATCAACGCCTCAACTCCGGTCATTGTCAGTTGAAGAGCTCTCAACTCCGAGTCATAGAACACGTGGGCTCTTTGAACGGCGATGTTCATTGCGTTTTTCCGCGACAAGAAGCTCGTTGAACTGCTCAAGAGTGGTGGTCTTGCCGTTGCGCGACATGAGAAATTGCTGGGGGCCGGCGCGTCTGTCGGCCAGGAGCAGAAATTGCTGAATTCGCATGCGAATTGGAGCCGCAACATGACATTCTGGCTTCGCACTTCTATTTCAACTTTCACCTTCCTCCCCCCATCCAGTCTGGGAACGACCACGTGCGAGAGGAAGCGTTGTCCATCTCTGGAAAAGACGGCCGCCTTCCCTCCGTCCGCCATCAGTTCCTTCTCGTCCTCCTCCACGAGTAAAGTCACGACGTCGCCGTTTTCTGCTTCATCCGACGTCTCTTCCATCGCCACCAAAGTCAGCAACAGCAGGACAAGAATGTGGCATGCCATAACTCTTTGGCAAACAATGGTGCTCAAGTGGCTGCGTTTTCCCGTTGCAGGCACTGCTTATTCGTTCAGTACACGTGCTGTTTCAGTGTTTGTACAGGTTTACGTCATTTCATACATATCAGAACACATAATTTCGGCGTGAATCGTCCGTTTCTGCACAACCTTGCGCAGACAGTGTAGAGTGTAGACACTTACTTATGTAAGCATACCATACCTACACCACGCCAATTCGGGCAGAGCGTAGCGCGCTTAGTTCGGGATGCTGCATCAATTTGATTAGTACATTGTTGGCACAACGGATGCATAGCTTTGCTACTTTACGAAATGGTGTTCTGCGGGCGGGCGTGTCCGAGAAGTCGTTCGCGGGCCCATACCTGACTTTCATAATCCTGCCGATGCGTCATTAACTGCACAGGTCAAAGGTACGTACTTTGTCCCGTCCTGCAACTGAACAATACAATGCCAACGCGTCTATGTTGATCTTTCGCTAACAAACACGCGTCTTCGCCCGCTTGGCCTGCTGTGGATAATTCAAAACGGTACGTAATAGTACCTGGTATACCTACATACGTACCTAAACGTAAAACGTACATTCAGTTACATAGTAGCGAAGCAAAGCGAAGAAGCAGCTGCAGAGAGTGATCATGGGAATTCTTTGGGGCGCCGGGGGATTTAATAGCGAGATGGTGATAATTAGCCTCACCATCGACAGCAGCGAAAGGAGGTAGTGAGTACATACTACGTTATTAACATTCTAAAGGTTTGGTTTGTCTTTCTTGTAGGATCTGAGAGGGCTGTTTGCACTTTCGCGTAGTCAAGAGTGGCACCAACTGCAGTGTGTAGGTAGATGCACTTATCGTCATCCTGGCATATGTTACACACACATTACTTGCAAATTACAATTCATGCCATGACATACGTAATACGTGCTGTATGTAGGAACTAGCGTTTCAAGTTCAATAATTGCTGTTCAATGGTCTACCAACATCCCTCTTTACTATACACTTTCGTGTTGTGTCTGTTTTAGGCAAGCAGTTTGGTGTTCTGACGAGACGAGAACGTTCGTAAATTGACATCATTCCAGTCGCGCTTCTCGTCCATTTATCTGCCCCATTCACTTAACACGCCATGTAGAATTGGTTCTTTTCAGTGTAGGATACCCGCTTTGTCATATATGTAGGTACCTACATTTAGTGAGCTGCACATGACTTGCTCGCGCACAAACAGCCCAGTCCGAACCACGCACTATCATTGTTAACTGGTTTTGTTTCCAGAAGGGAATTCAGCGAGGTAGCAAGGGGTTGCAATGAAATCTTGTTGGATTGCTGTGGCTGTTGTGGCGACTCTCTTCATCGTCTTAGGGCACGTTGAACGCTCGGAGTCGGCAATGGTGAACTTTTAAAACACAGCTTTCAGCAGTTTTTGATTCGTAGTAATATCCTTCAATATGGCAAGCCAAAATTTCTACATATTTCTGCAGCAGATAGACATTGATTATACTTCAGGGCTTGTTCACCGGAGATTTCTTCCAGTCGGGCGGCATTCCAAAGGAGTTCCAGGCGACGTTCCGTCGACGACGGCCGCTACGCAAGCGTTCCGACTACGGCACTGGTAAAGTTTGGATGCAGGTTGTGTCTGACGCTCTACGTTAGTCACAAAACTTCGATAAATTCACAGGTACGGCGACTTGGGCTCGCAACATCCGCAACGACATTCGACCGTTCAAGCGAGCTTGGCTGATTGTGGAGCGAGAGTCCTGAAGAAACACGAGTAGGTACTGAGGAGGAGGAGGACTGACGATCGAGGGATACAGTAGCTGCAGCATTTCGACAGGAGCTCGAGTCATTGGCCCGTATACTTGATTCGTAAAACATGGGCGTGCATACACCCACATATCCGTCGCCCCGCTTGCGACGAAAACGCGTCAGCACTGCAGACCCGGAAGTCCCGCTGCCCACATACTCCTCGCGCGCTCAACTCGAAGCTTTTGTGATTCTTCATTCGAGGATGAAAGCAGTGACGCTCATTAGTGGACGCTCGCGCGGCGCGAGCGATACACGCGCGATCTTTTCGAGGAACCGAAGTTTCGCGGAAGCGATGACTCTCAATTTTCTACTGATAGTAGCTGCCTTGTTGGCATTTGCCTCCGGGCTGTCGGCGACTTCACTTGGAGACTACCTCCGTCAGCAGAACTTCAAGATCGAACGAATGGAAATGGTGGGTCCCCGGCCATTTTGTTGAAGCTAGCAAATTACGAAGAAAACTTCTCAAACTTGGCGCGACCAGCTCTCTACCTACCTACACTGTATACAGTAGTATCCACGCGTCCTCAGGCGCCGGCCAAGCGGCGGCTCTTCGTTCTACCGCGGCCCGAGCCTCTGCGCTTGTTTCGCCGATTCCAGGGCCCTCAACTGAAGCGCAGCAACAACGCCGAGATGGCGCAAGTCATGGTGAGGAAGGCCAACGACGACGACATCAAGGTGCAGCAGCTGCTGCTCGCCGCCGTCTGACGACGACGAGTTGGCGAAGAGAAGAGGAAGCAACAATATGATGTGGTGACGTCTGCGGCAACGGCAAGCGAAATTCAATGCCTGCGACACAGCATTAGCAACCTACGATTCATTTAATTTGTGAGGCGACTGAACAAAGACAATGGGAATGGCACAGACGCAGTGCAAGATCAACACACAGACGCGGTGCGTGAGCGCAGCGGAATGCTTGACCAGCACATACTTTAACGAATATAGCGGAAACAACCAAACACAGCCCGGACTACATACCGTGTAGAACAATTCCAGTTATTCCCCGCCATTATCAAAAGCTCCGTTGTTCATATGTGATACATTTGCGAGAAATCTCATCGTATTTGTAGCATGTACTCCGTAGGTAGTCCAAAACCAGTCGCTCTCTACTGTGGATTCTCTACTTGAACTCGGTCTTGGGCTTCTGGGGCGGCGTCATCTCGAAGACGTCGCAGTTGGCGATTGGGAGGCTGGAGTCGACACGACTGGTGCCGCCGCAGGCGAACAACAGCAGCCGCTTGTGGCCAGCCGTGACGCAGTGGCGCTTGCGGGCCATCTGCAGACCCACCCGGCGACTGACGCGACAGAGACTCCGGTTGACGCTCTCCAGGTCGCAGATCTCCACGCTGCGCTGCACCTTCTCCTCCGGCTCCCCTGTACCCTCGTTGTTGCTCCCAGGAGTGGCAGCTTTGAAGCGGGAGCCGCCCACGATCAGAAGGTATCTGAACCGGCCGACCACTGAGCAGTGCATGCAGCGAAAGGAAAAGAACGAAATTGTAAACCCTTCTGTTCTCTCACATCAGCACCTCAACGTCGTGCATCACAGCCCGATTATAAATGAGAAAGTGCAAGATTGCTGATAAGCCTAGCCATATCGAGTAACTATTTTAGTAGCCGTTTATGCCGCCATATTGCATCGTGGTCTGACAGACCATCACACTTGCCAATCTCCAACCGCAATACAGATGGTTCAAGTTGATTCCTTTCATTTGCGACAATCTACCGTTTCTTTGCAACACCCAAAAGCCATCACCGCTCCCCCACCTGTCGGCCAGCACGGCCGAACCGCTCCACTCCCTCGGGCTGCCTGTGCACCCCACCGTGGCCCACTTGCCCTGGCGGAAGTCGAAGGCCACTATCTCCCGTGTCAGCCTTCCGTCTGCGCCCCTGCCGCCGTCGACCACCAGCTGCGGCACACCGTTGGAGGGTTCGGAGCGCAGATTGACGTTGTGGAAGGCCCTGGGCCGGGGCATGTCCGGCAAACGGAGCCAGCCGTCCGCCTTGGCGCTGTAGCAGTCGAAGGTGGGCACGGCCTGGCCCATGGAGACTTGCCCACCGGCCAGGCAAAGCAGGTCCTCCTTCCAGGTGTTGCCCAGCAGGCCCAGCAGAGACTCGTTGCCCTGTTGTGATGTGAAGGAGGGTTGGCGACCAGGTGTGAACGTGACGACGTCTTATAGGGTATGTACATCTTTCAGAAATGCGTTTATGTAGGAGGTAACGACGAAACCCCTGGACTGATCGGGCGGGCCAGGCTAGGACATGCAATAGCGTTGCAGCTGTAACAAAAAATGACAACTCGAGGTGACGCTGCCGAATTTCTAAGGAGCGACTCTAAATCTCCTCCATCTATCATTCTGCCATTGGATTGCGGCACGTGCGCATTCATGGTTCTACAGTGGTCTCGTCCTCACCTGAACAACATGACGCTTCTGGACTGTGAGACCGTTGACAACGACCCCGGCACAGCCGATCCTGGGTCGAAGCATCTTAGGGCCTCGCTCAAAGACGTACTCCTTCCAGTCGACCCACACCATCTCTTCTGCGGCCACCCCTCCCGGCTAAACACGTGAATCTCGTTGGTGTATAAAACGATCTAGATATAAATAACAAGATAAATATTATCAAAGTTATAACACAATACTGTAACACATTACATTACACATAAAGTAAAACAAAATATAAAAGAATAAAATAAATTAAATTAAACTAAATTAAGTTGAATTAAATTAATTAAATTAAATGAAACTAAACTAAGTTGAATCAAATTAAATTAAATTGAATTGAATTGAATTGAATTGAATTGAATTGAATTGAATTGAATTGAATTGAATTGAATTGAATTAAATTAAATTAAATTAAATTAAATTAAATTAAATATAAATAGCAGAATAAGTAAGTCCATTTGAATAAATAACACAGCCAAAACTAAAATAATGCCCCTACTGTTATAGCTGCAACAACTTCAAGCAAAACGTGGCGCCTTACCCTGGCTCCGCAGAAGGAGTAGAGTCTGTCCTGGAAGAAGGCGGTGGGGTAGCGGTCGAAGTCCAGGACTTCCGGCCTCTTACTGATGGCTTCCGCCCCTATCTCCACATCGGAGATTTCGATGCTGTGCTCCTCGCCGCCGCCTACGTGCAGCAGATAGCGGTCGTCCAGGGTCAACTCGCAGCCGTTGTCCAGCCTTCCGCGAATGAAGCTCATCGACTGGTTGGAGCGCATCGTCGGCTCCTGAAGTGTTACAGTATTAGAGGTTACAGTGATTACATCACCGCGTGTCCGTGGAGTACCGTATCCAAAGGTGGGAGTAGGGGGCGTTTGCATGCTCGATAGCACTTTCTACCCTATGTAGGACTAAACTCGTCACCCCGATTCTACAGGGCTTTTTTTTAGGTGACCACATTTTGTTTTCGAATAACTTTTGCGAGTGGTAACCAAAATATGTAAAACTTGGCACAAAGATAGACCTATAAATAAGGTTTTGTTACGAATTGATTTCGTCGAAATTGGTTTACCCGTTAGCAAACCGCGGCGCGTCCCGCAAGGGCACTCATTTCGCCGACCTCGGCGTCTTTGCCTCACTATAACTTGAGCCAGGTGAGAGATATTGAGACGCGGGTTGTACGGTTAGAAAGCCGAGAAAATAAGCTTTAATTTGGTGTCCAATATGGCTTGATTCATTTGCTCGTTGCCGAGAAAAACGCAATGCGATACGTTGACGGAAACGAAAATCGGCCCCGCGCCGCCGTGGCCAGCTTCTCCTCCACATAATGGGCTCGTTCCGCCCGATTCGGGTGAATTGTCGCTTGCGTATTCTTCCGCATAGGCCATTGTTTCTTGCCGTCAATACACCAAATTAAAGCTTATTTTCTCGGCTTTCTAACCGTACAACCCGCGTCTCAATATCTCTCACCTGGCTCAAGTTATAGTGAGGCAAAGACGCCGAGGTCGGCGAAATTGGTGCCCTTGCGGGACGCGCCGCGGTTTGCTAACGGGTAAACCAATTTCGACGAAATCAATTCGTAACAAAACCTTATTTATAGGTCTATCTTTGTGCCAAGTCTCACATATTTTGGTTACCACTCGCAAAAGTTATTCGAAAACAAAATGTGGTCACCTATAAAAAACCCTGTATGTACTGTACCTCGGAAAAATGAAGTTATTGAGGGGCACAGTACTGTCACTCTCTTAGTCTCTTGTCCTTGCCCTTCTTTCGCTACGCACGATGTGACAACGTGGATTAGCAAGACTGACTGTGCTGGCATGTAAGCGTGAATGAGGGGGATAGACTCTATGTACCTACGCACATACCGGGTGTTTTTTTTAATGTACCCAGTTGCAATTTTGAATAACTTTTGCGTAACTGAACTTAGATTGACGAAAATTGCAGACAAAAGAGACAAGAAGTTACCATTACTTGTGTTAAAATATTACAAGATTTGACTGCAGCCTGCTCAAATTACAGGGTGTCAAAGTTGAAGAAGAATTTCTAAGGTTTTGCGTTATTCAAACAGCCACATCTCCTTTGTTTCAAAACCGATATTCACGCGGTTTGTTTTAATCGATAGCCGCCATCGTAAGCATTCATTTGCCGCACGAAACACCACTCTAGGGTCAGCGAGTTTCATTTTACAGCGCGTGAACACAAGGTCTGCGTTGCACACGGCACCAGGACTGCGAGAAATGGCACTCCGATGATGCACTATCTTGAATTTGGCATACTGTAAAATGAAACTCGCTGAGCATAGAGTGGTGTTTCGTGCGGCAAATGAATGCTTACGATGGCGGCTATCGATTAAAAAAACCGCGTGAATATCGGTTTTGAAACAAAAGAGATGTGGCTGTTTGAATAACGCAAAACCTTAAAAATTCTTCTTCAATTTTGACACCCTGTAATTTGAGCAGGCTGCAGTCAAATCTTGTAATATTTTAACACAAGTAATGGTAACTTCTTGTCTCTTTTGTCTGCAATTTTTGTCAATCTAAATTCAGTTACGCAAAAGTTATTCAAAATTGCAACTGGGAACATTAAAAAAAACACCCGGTACATACATACCAGTCTCAGCGTTCCCCATGGGATCCGCTGAATGGTGGGTTCCACGAAGGCAGCTCCCTGCTCCTTGGCATTCTTATCGAAGGTGGCGCAGATCTCCTCCTCCCCCACCAAGTCTTCCGAAAGCTCCTCCTCTGGGAGGGGGTCGAAGCGACTGAAGATGTTGTACCAGCGGGTATTCACCGTGTCGAAGGGCTCGTCGGGAGGGGCCTTGGGAGGGGGCTGCGGTAGCTCTGCTCTGTGATCGACCACCCATTTTCGGAGGAGGTAAAAGATGACCAGAGCGCAGGCGAGGAAGGCGACGTTGTGGAGGGTCAGGAAGCGGCCAAGGTAGCGACGGAAGAGCTGCCGGAGTCTGACGCGGTCCAGCTTCTGCGACGCCCACATCTGGGAGACGATTCGGACCGCCTGCATATGGGGTGCGTTGTGTTCTTCCCGCCCTTCTGCCCTTCTCAACGGCGACGACGTGGCAGAAGAGCTATTCGCCGACTAGACACCTGCCGCGCCGCCTATTGCCGCTGGTTGGGTGTGCGACGCGGAAACGGGAAGGTCGATTTTATCGTCCGATGGCAATCGCCGAATTGTGGATATACATGCGCTGGCGCGCCGCACGCTGCGTCTTTAGCTCTATTGCAGCTGATTGGATGGAGGCGGCGTTACTTGTTATAATGTGCATCGCGCGATTTGAAATCTATCACTGCAGTAAACAGTCGCGTCGATTTGTTAAATTGATTATATCGTTTTACGATCGCGTCATGGGCTTAACTACGGTAGGATTCGTTTAAGTTTCTTAGACACCTACTGTTTAGAACCAACTGCAAACTCCTGCGATAGGTTGAATTTGTTGAGCATGCCCTATTAAAGAAAATCTGACGAACTCAAAACGGTCGGTCCCGTGTAACTAATAGAGAGCCGATTAAACGGTGCGATTATTCCCAAGTAATCCAAAATCGCAAATTTTCTGTGGAACCGAGGCACCGCTGAGCACCATTTTACCTGAGAACCCAGCAGCTGTCCGAGTTCTGTCCGACGGAGAAGGACTGCTCCGATTCATTAATGTTTTCCAAAATTATTGTCTGAAAACCACTTTGACACCAAAGGTCATTTTTCAACTAGTATGTATCCAATTCAGAATCGAGTGTGGAAACTTGTGACTTGTTAAGCTAAGGTGTAGCGGCCAAATAACACTCTGAAGCTTTCAAAGTGGTAGCGCTTCGATTTTCGTTTAAAACTGCCCATGACGGACGTCGTATTGTGTTTTAGCTTCGAGTTTTGCAAAGTAGCTCTGCAAATGAATGAAAACTTCCAGATTCTTTGCACGTTTTGCTATCAGTACTGGATGGCGGACGGGCTGGTTGCAGAATTTTTTGTCAAGATGACACTAGCAGAAAATATTTGTAAAAATTGATTCAAACGAACATAACTACAGTAATTCTTCGGCAAGATATTTAAAAATTACCGTTGCCGTAATCTGAGAAGATATCTCATATTATTTTGTTCCGCGCGAGACCAATATGTTTGTAACTAGTGATAACACTATGCCTGCATTCGATGCCGCGATATCAAAACTTGTGTCGAAGAAAACTACGATTGCATGCTATTTGATGGATATAATCGCATTTTGAGTCTTCCAAACGGTAATTTGACTGTCCTAGCGCGCTGTTCTGTGTTGTGAATGAGCAGAAAACTGCGAGAATTGTTTTGTAGTGTTGTTGAATGTTAACACAGAAGGATGGAACCCAATTCCGAGAATTCCGCTTCTACTCCATCGCATTCCAAAGTCAACGGACCGTACACATACACTGGAGACTCGGTTGTCTTCAAAGACAAGTGGATCGGTGTGCGCCAGGTGGACTTCGTACTGGACAACGGATATAAAGGAGTGCGTGTGCTATGACATTTTGATTCTGTGCCGAAAATTTTAGTGTCACCTGTTGCACATTTTAGATGTGGCAGTCCTCCTTTCGGCCCATGACGTGCCCTGGAGCGGAGGCCGATGGAGTATCCGTTGTTGCTACCCTGACAGACAAAGATGGACGCCAGTTCATTGTGCTGGTCAAACAATACCGTATTCCACACGACGCCTTCATACTGGAGTTTCCCGCAGGTACGGTAAACTTAGTGAGTTAACGTCTACGTCGTTACATTAACTTTCAACTGACTTCGCCGAACCAAAGTTTTTACAGTCGTGAGTTTGAACGGTGAACTATGTTCTGCATCATTCGCTAGATTATACGCACACACTATCCGCATCCCCACACTGTAACGCTGAAAATTACAAGTCGTGCCGCATTAACGTTCGTGAGTTGCGCTTTACGGCCGCCTGCCTTCGTCCGTTTGACGTTATACCCACCCTACGTGCAATGTCCATGATCGTTTCGTTAGATGTCGTCAGTCCTTTTGCCTGTTGTGCTCACAATCACAGAGCCCCCTCTACATCCTCATTACTTAACCTCTGTCACCTTTCACATGCCCGCCCCCCGCCCCCCCGGACCCCCGCCCGCGGCACCACGCGCCCCCCCCCCGACCCCCACAGACAGGGCCACCCGCGGGGGGGGGGGGCGCGCCCCCCCCCCCCCCAGCCCGACAGAAGCAAACCGCACACAAACAACCAAGGCGCACAAACCACAAAAACAAACGCCGATCTTAGCCCACCCCCAAAATCGAATATATTTTAACGCCAAAATCCTCAAAATAATCTACCTAAACCCTACTACCCGCCAATTTTCAAATTATTTAACCCCTCACCAACTACAACGATCCAAAAATAATTATAATAGCCAAAATCGGATAACATTTACTTAGAAAAATTAATTAATTTCAAAAAATCCACACAAAACTAGCCTCCACCCGCACACTAGCTATCGAACCAAAAAACCCCCATCGCTAGCTAGCAAATATAGCACAAAAAACACCCCCTACAGATCCTACCTCTCCCCACCCGCGAGCAAAAACTCAAAAACACAATCTCATACATCGCAATCCCTCCACGCGAATACTAGTCACAAGTTATCTCCAATACCCACAACATTTATTAAAAAAATATGCCAAAAACTCCCAAGAAAACAATAAAAAAATAGCAAAATCTATTTCCCACCAAACCCAGCTCTCCGCAGCTAGCCCAATCAAATCCTCTAGACCCATAGAATAATTTAAAATTACCCCAAAAACCCAAAAACGATCCAAAACATCTAACGACCTCCTAAACACATAAACCTAACACAAATAATTAAAACATCATCCAGTCAATATATCCCAAAAAAACACCCCATTCCTAGCACCCAACTCAACACCCCAACAAAATCCCACAACACAACAATCTAAACATCATCCCAGTCAATATATCCCAAAAAACAACACGCGCATCACTCACACCAGCTCAACAGCCCCAACAAATCCACAAACATAGAATCATCAACACACCCAGTTCTAATATATCCCAAAAAAACACACACACATCCCACACCACTCAACAGCCCATCAAACCCAACACATAGAATAAAAAAACCATCCTCAATATATCCCAAAAAACACCCAATTCCTCACACCCACTCAAACACACCCAACAAAATAATAGACACATAGAACAAAAAAACACACCCAGTCAATATATCAAAAAACACCATCACCACACCACCAACACCAACACAACAACATCCACCAACCCAAAACAAAAAAACACATCCCAGATCAATATAATCCAAAAAACAACAAACAAAAAATAAACATAATAAAAAACAAATATAAACCTAAAACAAAACAAACAAAAAACATACAACAAAAACAAATATACAACCCAAAACAAAACATCAAACAACACACATACCCACCAACCACAACCCACCAACCCCAACCCACCAACCCCAACACCCCCCACACACAACACAACCCAAAAACCATCCCCACAAACCCACCCCCCCCCCCCCAACCACCACAACAACAAAACCCCCCCAAACAAATCCCCAAAACAAAACACATCAACACCCCCCACACACAACAAACACCCATAACCAACCCACAAAACCCACCAAACCACCCAAAAAACAACCCAACAAACCCAAACCAAAACAACCAAACAAAACCACCCACCCCACCCACCAAACACACAACCACACACCAAAACCCAACCACAAACCCAAACAACACAACCACACAACACCCCCCCCCCCCCCCCTTCCACTTCCCTTCCCTTCCTCCAGGTCTAATAGACGAAGGCGAGTCAGCAGAAGAAGCGGCCATTCGAGAGCTAAAGGAGGAGACTGGCTACTCCACTTCCTCCATAGACTTCATTAGCTCCTCCTCCGTCCCACTCAACCCGGGCATGTCCAATGAGACGCACAAATTGGCCCTCTGTCGCATAGACGGAAGAGAAGAGCGCAATCTGAATCCTGAACAGAAGCTGGACGAAGGGGAATGTGTGGAGGTTCTGCTGGTGAAGAAGGAAGGCATGTTGGAGGAACTGGAAAGCCTGACGAAGACGGGAGAAGTGCTAGTAGAATCGGCAGTGTACAACTTCGCGCTGGGGCTGGCGGCGACGGGAATTTGAGCCCTGCGCGCTCGATGCAGGGCTAATTTGGGCGGGGTAGTAGCACCCTACCGTGCCATACTAGGTAGGAGCCAGTGATTACGTGATTGTTGGCGCGGGGAAATGAAGTCCCAGGCTGTCAATGTGACTATGGTCTCGACCTCTGTTGATTTTTCGTGGGGTGCTATTTGTTGATCCGAAACGACGAGTTTCACAGACTGACAAGATGCAGCGAATGCACGTACACACTCACAGCATACTCGAACCCTGCCATCAATGAGCGTAGCGGCAGCACATATCAATAGCCAAGTCCGACGACAGTTGCAGATGGTGAGCCACTGCACAACTCGTCACAACTCCTCCTCGTCGTCTTCCAGAATCCTCCTGTGTCTGTAAATGGTGCTTCTTGACCTCGTCTGGTTGTGGTGAATAAATGGCAGAGAGGTCGTCGTCAGCTTTCGTTCCCCAGTCAGCGCTTCGATCGCCGCCGACACCGACTCCTGAATACGCCAGAAAAAGTGTCAGAAACGGAGCCTTCTCACAAGCATTTTTACTTTTGAGACACCTGTCTCCGTCTAAGGCTGGCCGGCCTTTCGGCGAGGGCGACGGCGGCCCTGTTAGCCTTCAGTCGGCGCTGCAGTTGCTTGTTCAGCATTCCTGAAACGATAGGGCGCCCACATAGATGGTAACTCTAGCATCGAAGGCGCGCGGAAATTTCTGACCCACCGTAGAGAATCCAGTTGGCGGCGCAGTTGACGTAGGGCAGCACGTGTACCATGCGCATGAAGTAGACGTAGACGTGAGTGTCGACGTCTGTCTTCGCCGTCTGCTGCTGCTGAGTGTCCTCGAGCTCCTTCAGAAGTGAGCGCAGGGTGGCCAGCCAGTAGGGGGACATGCAGAGAAGGTAGAGCAGGGCCATGGCCAGCGTGTAGGCGCCCACGCGCAGCAGGGGGATCTGGCTGCTGGAGAAGCGCAGCCTCTGCTGGACCACGCGCCATAGGAGGGCGGAGTAGCAGGCCAGCATGACCAACAGGGGTATTAGGTAGCCGCCGACGAAGACGGTGCCGATGAAGGAGACGAAGACGGGTGTGGACATGCTTTCTATACACTTGTACACGGGCACGTAGAGGCCCTGAATGGATGCGTCACACGCATGTGACTGAAGCGCATCAGCGTACAGTCAACGAGTGGCCTACCACAACTGTCCCGTTGCCGAACTTCTTCGGCGGCAGCCACTCCCGGCCGAGCTCTTTCGAAGTCGACGTGTAGACCAGTGGGGACAGCAGAAGAAGCGCTAGCACCGTTAATGCTCCCACTACGGAGACGGCTGCTCTGCGAGATCTAAAGGGGTCTCCAGTACAGCATAACAACGTTATGCGTACTTCTTCGTTCATTCGTTCGTTTGCCAATCAAATACTTGTATTGGTCGACGACGTCAATGCGGGTGCTAAGTGCGAGGACAGACTGCAAGCGAAGCGACCCACCGTATCCTGCTCGGATTGTGTCCGTAGATGGCGACGAATCGGTCGAAGGCCATGGCGGCCAGCAGGAAGGTGGAGAGGACCTTGCCGCAGTTGGCCAGCAGCTGGTAGAGCTTGCAGACAGGCGTGCCGAAGACCCACATTCCCAGCAGTTGGTCCATTATGTTCATTGGAATGGTCAGGAGCACGGCGAAGTCCACCAGGCAGAGAGCGGTCACGTAAACCATGGCCGCATCCATGGGCGCCTTCGAGGTCGAAGGGGAGGCGCCCAGCAGGCGCCGACGACCCAGGAGCTTGTGACCGCCGCTGGCACTCCGATTGGCCTGCCGAATGGCCGACAGCGTGTAGCTGATGCCGCAGGTGCCCACCAGGAAGAGGGCGCCGTACACGAGCAGGATGGACTGAAAGGAAGAGCGCCTGCCACGCTTGAGGATGTTTGTGACCACGAAAACCCGGACACCTTCACAAGACAGTTTGCAGTGACACTATGATCATAATACTCCTCCAAAGCAACTTCTTTTCTTGGGGGCCACATTGAAATTGCTGCTCTGCATGCTTTGAGGCCTTACTTATTACGCATCTCAATTTCGTCATGTCAAGTCTCACCTTCGTTCTTGTTAACACGAGAATACCTTGGTATCTCCTTTGTTCTAATAAGCGATATCAATTAGACATTTACAATTTTTTAGTAATGGTTGCATCCCTACCTTGACCAGGGGATGTTGCCACTCGTCGGTGAGTCTCGTCGGGGCCGCCTCGTAAATCGCGTCGACTCTGACGGCGTTGAAGCACTCCATCTCCTTCAGTTGCACAGCAACACCACGTATGTATGTTACTCCAGCGCGCTCCTACAACCTCCCTCTATTCTGTAGCGTCGAACTGTAAGTGGGTAGAGGTGGTCTGTGGGGCGACACAGATTGATAATAATGTTCGCTGCTTCACGCAGCGTTTCCGCTCGGGCCGGAAACATGTCATACACAGAGATCTTGTTTCGGTTTGTCCGGCTTCGCTCCACTGAGCCAAGGCCAAACAAGCGAGCGGAGCGGCACCCAGCTGACGGCTCACATTGCCGAGAGGTGGGTGCAAAGGAGGCCCATACCATACCGTATGCTGCTAATTACACGGCCCGATGTCCTGGAGAGGAGCGTACAGTAATTTAGCTAACATTTCATAGCGACCGAAGTTACCGACACCATGTAGTACGTACTAATATACAATTATTAGACGGAAGCGCAAGTTGTGCGACCTCTTCAGAAATGGCGTCTGCCGTCTACCATCAGAGGAGGTACTGTATATCGCCGAAAGGTTGATCGTTGATTGACACAACTCGGAGGTTATTTTTTCGCCCGGCCTCAGCCGGGCGAACCCCTACGAGAGCTCTTCGTCCGTTCGTTCGTTCGTCCGTCCGTCCGTTCGTTCGTCACGCTCTCAGATCTCGTCGTTGGAAAGTCGTAGGAAGGTGATCTTGGGCTCTACGGAAAGGTCTCGACTTACTGGTAATGTGCCTCTAGAAATCGGCATTCAAAAGTTTGAATTACGCGCGCTACAGTAATCCGAAAGTCAAAACGGAAACGGCTCTAGCTCGCTCGTCTTACGTCGTAGAGCGGCGTGCGATATCTCAACTAAAAGGTCTCGACCTTGAGTTCGTTGAATAGGTTTCGGCACACTGATAATTCCGTTAAGAGAACTCAAAATTCAAAAGTTTGAATTGCGCGCGCTAGACTAACCCGAGTGTCCAAAACGCAAAACGGCTCTAACACGCTCGTCTTACGTCGTAGAGCGGCGTGCGATAGGTCAACTAAAAGGTCTCGACGTGCTCTTTCACTTGGCGTAAAAAATTTGTTAATTACGCAAACACGCAACACGAAAAGCGACACTCTCGCGTTTTTAACGCAGAAATCGCTCTAACTCGCTCAGCGTGCGTCGTAGGGAGACGATCTTGGGTTGGTTGGATAGCTCTCGACTCACCGATCATTTGTTCTTCTATTGGTCGAAACTCAAAAGTTTGAATATCGCGAGCTACAGTAACCCAAAAGTTCCAAACGCAAAACTTCTCTAACTCGCTCGTCTTCTGTCGTAGAGAGACGATCTTGAGTTTGATGAATAGGTTTCGGCACACTGATCATTCCGTTAAGAGAAGTCGAGATTCGAAAGTTTGAATTTCGCGAGCTACAGTAACTCAAAGGTTCAAACAGTAAATCGGCCCTAACTTGCTCGTCTTACGTTGTAGAGCGGCATTCGTTCGACCGTTTGAAAGCTTACGTTGAGGCAGTTGTTGAACGGTCATTATTAAAGAAATACTTTTGTTTTTTTAAACCCTTGTCTTACGAACAACTTTGTTTGCTAAAGAAATTAATCCCGGGCGATCCCAATGTTGCCCTGCAACAACCGCTCAGAAATGCGTGTGTCGCTCAAAAAAATTAATCCTGGGCGATTCTAATGTTGCCCTGCAAGAACCCCTCAGAAAGGAGCGTGTCAGAAGTAGCGCATGAATAGTGGACTCCGGGCGGGCGCGCGTCATATCGGAAAGGCTTCGAAATACTTTACAAAAGTATCCACTCTTTCACTCTTCCACTTTAAAACACTCACAAACCACTCTGTATTAAATAAAACAACTCAACCTTTTTAAAACAGCTTGTTATGTCAGAATAAGGGCAACCGAGGACAACCGACAATAATGAATGTGCTAGAAACCCACTAATACCGTAACGGGTAATCAGACCAACTTATCGAGCAACGTGACATTTGCAGCTGTGAACGCAACAAGACTCATTACCGCTATAGTCATTTCCCCATTCCGGCGAACACCCGTTGGTTTGCACTCGACAACGAAGAGAGAAGTCAGACAGACGGAGCGGTTACCCAGCAGCAGCTGGCTAGTCGCGATAATGCCAGCGGGTGTTCGTTCAAAGCGGAATTGACGTCGGCATTGAATGGCTGCTCTGAGGCACAGACACACGTCACGAACTCAGCGACCGTTACGTAAGCGAAGACGAGTGCACACTAGTGGTGGCAGCTTGAAACTAAGTACTTACTTAGTTTTACTTAGTTATTTTGGAACTGAGTACTTAGTTTCTTACTTAGTTTTATTTTTGGGAAACTAAGTATACTTACTCGTACTCGTACTTAGTTTTCCAGGTCTGTACTTACTTAGTTTTGCGAAATTTACTAAGTACTTTTTCATACTTACTTAGTTTTACTTAGTTTTAAATAACTAAGTAAGAAACTAAGTAAACCAAATTGTTGACATGTTGGCCTGTTTTGACGCTGTATACTCGCGCATTGCCTGGTTTGAATGGGCTTTTCTGCGATGAGTTACTCAAAGAATGTCAAATTTGCTAAACAACTTTTCTTGGAGACCATTTGCGGCCCTACTAACCTCAAATTAACAACATACCAGCATTTCCGAGGCCAGGTTTACTTTTATTTTCTTGTGTTTGCTTACTTAGTTTACCCAGTTTACTTACTTAGTTTACCCAGATTTTTCGAGTACTTACTTAGTTTTGTTGGAAACTAAGTAAGTACGCTTTACTTACTTGGTTTTACTTAGTTTTCAGATAAACTAAGTACTTACTTAGTTACTTACTTAGTTTTATTTTTGGAAAATTGCCACCACTAGTGCACACAGCCGTCTGTCAATTTGACACGTCCAGAATAAACGGCAACGCTCCACCGCGCCGTATGGAACTAACGTGTTGTGGTGTGGCTGGCACTTCCGCATTTGCCCCCGCCCCCACCTTTCATTCGGTGGGGCCCCAGTTCCAGCCCAGGACGGATGTATGTACGACGAACACCAATGGCGGTCGGGTCAGATTATAGGCCCTGCCCTTTCGGAATGAGAAGGGCCGACCTCCAATTAACCAGGGATTAGTCCAGGGTTGAGTGGAGCCGATTCTGCGCCATTTTAAATGGCTAGGCCAGTGATTGCGCAATTGTTTTCAACCGGACTCGCTAACGAGATTCCTGACGCGCGAGTTCATACGGTGTAGGGGGGGGGGGGGGGGGGGAGGATGCTCACACTCCACGTCTAATGTTCGACCGTTAAGGTGAGATTAGTTATTAGTTGGAGACTGACGGTACAGTAAGGATCGATGGTAGAGTGGGATAGGTAGAATAGAATGGGAACAGAGTGCCAGATGGTTCTTACGCTGGAATTTCACGGTAGTTTGGACTCGACACATGTGTATGTCCCGCATCAAGTTGTGGTGTGACGGTAGAGGATGACAAGAGCTGCAACAAAGCCATGCGCTAGCAAAGTAAAGCAAAGCCGTGTGCAGCAATCACAGCATTCGCGTATTGAGCCTACTTTCCTACTTTATGTAGAACAAGGTCGAACGTCCCGCTCAAGCAAGCTCGTTGCGAATTACGCGTAATCTTTGATCAATATATCGTTTTCTATTCAGTAGACGCGCACGTAGGTAGTACACCCCTTGTTTATGCGGACTTCGTAGCCGACGACGTTTTGGTGTCGTACGGCCGCGGGGTAGACGACGCAGCCCTGAGACGAATTGTGGCACGGTACAATACAGCAGCTACAATCGTACATACCTACAATGTACATACCTACCTAGCACCTACCTGCAAGTAGGTAGAATCTTATACATAGTGCACGTTACCTATAGGCAATGTTCAAAACGCATTTCTTGTAAATAACGTAAGAAGACAATAACCTGATAGTCTATGGTGTAAGGGCAAGCGACGGCCGTCAGGCAGCCGCGTTTGGAGGCGCAATAGGCTGCGCATTGATAGTCGCGCCGGGAGGTACGGTAGCCGCCAAGAGAGTAGATGGAGTAGCCCGCTGCTGGCTTCACGCGCCACCCCTTCAGCTCGTAGAACTCTCCATAGGGGCTGTCTGAAACAGGGTGACCAATAGAAACTAAAGTTAAAACTAGTTCCAGTTTCAGTTGCAATCAGTTAACTGAAACGAAAACTGAATTGAAACTGGCACGAACGCCATGACTGAAACTGAAAGTGAAACTGAAACTCACCGTTCAGCTTCAGGTACTTGATACCGGTATCTTTTAAAATCTCAACACCTTTTTTTAATTACTACCGAATTTACTACTAAAGTAGTCATTTGGTAGATTGAGTAACTGAAACTGCAACTCCGAAGGAGGCATAACTGAAATTAAACTGAAACTTAGCCGGCATCATAATTTTAATTGAAACTGAAACTGAAACTGAACTGAGTTTCTATTGGTCACTCTGGTCTAAAACCACCGCTTAGTTTGCTTTGCTGTTGTAACTCACACTCTGCTATAGTGCCACCACCTTTCATGCAGAGCGCGAGTGGGGCGTGGATGGGCGGCGCGACGCAGCTCTCCCACTTCAGTTGGATCTTGAGTTCGCCGCCCTCCCCGTATCCGGTCACCGCAAAGAGGCACAGCTCGAGGCCGATTCGCCCCGACTCCTCGATGGCAAAGAGTTGGCCCAATCGCTCCTCTTCCACCCAGTGGAGAAGGCGGGGAGACGATGTGCTGGCCGTGGAATAGCCGTAGAACTGCTGCTTGCTAGGCAGGAACCGTACTCCCGTCCAGACGCCGATTTCGGAGCCAAAGCCGGCGCCCATAGCGGTCTAAATGTAGGAAAAATTGACGAGAATCGTGAGTGGGTTCAGTTCCGTTGTACAGTAGGTATCTGCATGCCGTACCAGCCTGGCAACCATCCAGTCGAACGTCTGAATGGCCGCTTCTGGAAAGTGGTAGAAGGCGGCCAGGTAAGAATCGCTCTTTAGACAGAGATCGGAGGCCTGCTCAAGCTCGATCGATGATCCCGAGGAATCTCCCAACAAACTGTAGCACTCCCCATTTCTCCCGAACCGATGCGTAGCATTGACACAACTCGTCCAGTCTTTCCGGTGGGCTGAAGAAGGGAAAGTTGCTGCAGCTGCTGTTGTAGCAAACTATGACGTACTGTACTGCAGGTAGGAACCGGGAATTCCAGTGAAAGTACCGGGGAAAACGCGGTAGTTTGAGAGGGGCGCGAGGGGGGGGGGGGGAGGGAGAGGGAGGGGCCAAAGCAGAGGCACATCACAAGGTACAGGTCTCTATGTCGCGAAAGCAACGGACGTTCTTCCACCGGAGGAGACGGACACGTGAAGGCCGTCTTGCAAGTCTCGGTGTCGGTCTCGACGTGGCACAACTCATTCACGGAGAGAACAAGCTTCGATTGGAGTCTCTGTCTCGTCTTGTGCCCGTAGTCGCAGCTCGAAGTGGGACAGGCGCTCCACGCGCTCCACGCCGAGTCTTGGCACACTGCAGAGCAGGGCAGTAATTATGCTCATGCGAACATTCTGGCGCTTATGTTACACAATGACAAAGGCAATTCAGAAGCCATTCAAAGCCTTCTCACTCGTGTAATTGGTCGCCTTATAAGCCGTCATAGCGTTTTCGAACGTGTCCAGTATCACTGACATGGCCGGGCGGAAGAAGAAAAACAACAAGGCAAGACTTCCGACTACTTTCGTCATTATTGCTCGAAGAAGCTGTTCCTGTTTTTTCGCTCGGCCTCAGCCGAGCGAACCCTATCAAGAGCTCGGCGTGCGTGCGTGCGTGCGTACGTACGTACGTCACGCTCGCTTCGGGCTTAATAACTCGCTCGTCCGACGTCGTAGGATGGAGTTTGAGGCATGGTCTGGTAGCCTGCGGACTCCTCTCGCCATTTGAGTGTTCAAAACTGAAATAAGTTTTCAAACTCGCGCGCTACAGTATCCCAAAGTGGGGTCCATTTTAAGACAAAAGTTGACCGAAACTAGTCAAATCACATATCAAAGTGAAGCGGTCGAGCTCCTGAGCACGAATCCGACAACAAAAACTTTCAAAAGTTTAAACAGAGAGCTACAGTAACCAAAACGCGTCGAAAACTGGAAACGACACACTTGCTTCGGGCTTCATAACTCGCTTGTCTGACGTCGCTGGGTTGAGTTCGACACATCGACGGGTAGCCCTCGGACTACTCTCGCCATCTGAGTGTTCAAAACTGAAATATGTTTTGAAACTCGCGCGCTACAGTATCCCAAAGTGGGGTCCGTTTTAAGACAAAAGTTGACCGAAGCTAGTCAAATCGCATATCAAAGTGAAGCGCTCGAGCTCCTGAGCACGAATCCAGCAACAAAAAGTTTCACAAGTTTAAACAGAAAGCTACAGTAACCAAAAGGCGTCGAAAACTGGAAACGACACGCTTGCTTCGGGCTTAATAACTCGCTTGTCTGACGTTGCTGGGATGAGTTCGACACATCGACGGGTAGCCCTCGGACTACTCTCGCGAACTGTGACGTCGAAATAAAAACAAGTTTTAAAAATTGCGCGCTACAGTATCCCGAAGCAATGTCCGCGAAAAGTCAAAACTTCATCGAACCTAGTCGAATCGCATATCAAAATGAAGCGCTCGACCTCCTGAGCAAGAATCCGACAACAAAAAGTTTCAAAAGGTCAATGAGAGGGCTACATACAGTAACCAAAACGCGATGAAAACTGCAGATTTTGGTTTGTTATATCTTGGCACTCGTGCGTTGCAGAGCGGCGGTCTTGCATCGCTGAAGAGCTCACTGCAAGCCAACATCAAATCATGATCACAATTAACCTGTAGTTTTGCGTTAGATTCCAGTGTCTTTTTTTAAATTTAGTCTGAAAAGATGATTTTCTTGGTGTAAAGAATTAAACCCGAGCGATACCAATGTTGCGTAGCAAGACCACTCCAAAAAGTGTAGTCGCGAGGAGAGTCAAAGACGCTGCACGAAACCGGAAAAGGCCTTGCTACAATCTCAGTAAAAATTCAAAGCTCAAAACCACTCCGCTTTTTAAAAGAGACTTGTTCCACTGTCGCGAAGGGTATGAAAAGGACTCCAGCGCTGTCGAGAGTGCGACAGAACGAATTGGGTTCGTCTCTGCTCAGGCGCCGATCATAACAACTCGTCTTGGAGTCGTCCTGGCAGGTAGGCCGTCTGGGGACCGAGCCGACAACTCCCTTCGGTGGCTGCGGTTGCGTCAATCGAGCGGAGAAGGTCCAAGCGGGTGAGACCAGGTTACGGTAATAATGAGGGATCGTTAGCTGGGGAAGAGGGAAGAAGAGGGAAACTGAAAGAAGAGAAGGGCAGCATACGAAACCACAGGGGATTGGGCACAGAGTGTACATGATCGATGGTATTTTCTCTGACGTTGTTGATGTCGCGCAGTTGCGGTCGACCCGTGTGTCAACAGCGCCGTAGAACTGGCAGAGTCAACGAACGAGTTATGTTAGATAGAACACTTCCGCCTTCCATTCAACCACGGATATGTCGACGTAACCAACCTTTCATCTTCAACGCTTCGGTCATCGCAGCAAATGAGACAATATGAACGTATAGCACAGATGCGAAGTATTGCTCATTGTTGCAGACACACAAAACAACACCAAACAGAATTGCCCATGGGCTTGAGGTTCAGGAAATCAGTATGCACGAGCACGAGCAGTGCCAGTATGCACTCCGACCACGGAGTCCAGCGAAACCACAATGACAATGGCAATGACTTGTGTCCTTTCTTATACAGTACTCTTCTTTGCCTTCTGCAATCTGAATTTCACGTACCGCAACGATATGCAGTAGGTTACACGAACGTCACATATTCTCACTAATACAGTAAGGTGAAATGAGCGCCAAGCAACAAAACACTGCGGAGACACATGTTATGAGCTCTTGAAGAAACGACTGGGGCCGCAGCGTCGTCACGACGCCTTACCAAAGTCGTTCTGCGCGGCACACCCTTCATCTCGCTTCGTCATACCGAGGAAACAAACGGGTGTTTGTCATTGCCACAGTCGTCACCGTGTTTGTGCGCGTATGCCAGTGTGAGTGTCATCTCATCTCGTCGCTGTCGATGGGCTCGTAGGCGTTGAGGTCCGTGTCGACGTCGGCGTAGGGGTTGATGGGCCCCATGACAGGGAAGCCTCCGGGGGCCATCATCATTGGGTGCTTGCCGCTGCGCACCGCCTTCCAGACCAGCCGAATCCACATGAGATAAAGGCCCAGGACGCAAGTGAGGATCAGGCCGAACAGCGTCAGCACTGCAACGGTGGGGGACGGCAAGAGCAGATGTGCCATTCAAGCAACGGAACTTCAAGCGTCGGCGAACCGCAGTTTTGTCAGACATGGCAACTTAGTTAAACGGTTGTTGTTATGGGAGTTACTTGTAACTTGTAACCCATTGGATGAGTAGTCATAAGAAGTGGGGTGGGGGACTGGGAATGGTCCTCGTTCACTCCTCACTAAACGCATTATTCCGAAACCGCAAATCAAGGCACTCACTAAGGCATCTGTTGCAGGAGCGGAACTGGCGTCGTCGATTCGGCCCCTTCTCGTACTCGTAGCGGATCATGATGCGCTCCTCCGTGGGCGGCATTCAGTTCCTCCGCTGCGATTCACTCACTGTCTATCACAGACTCAGACTCTCAGAACGACGATTTATTGCTGTTCACAGCCACACAGGAGCCATTTGTTGTAGTCCTTCCATTAGTGTGTCGGCAGTTCTGGCCGGCTTCTCCTGCGGCGGCGGCGGCCGGCGCGGCAGGTTCAAACTGGCGAAGAGACAACGACGCGCTAACAACATGATCCTGTCGTCGTCGTTTCCAGAGAAACCGCCGCCGATATGCGAGCGACCTTAGACGCGGAGTTTGCCCCTGAAAGGATTTCCGTGCATAGGCAAACGGCTTCTCCTTCTCCCCCATCCGTCCTTCCCTCATGTGGGGAAGGGGACAGACGGAATACCCATACGAGGGCGCAATAGGCATCCGGCGTTGTTCTTCTAAAGCTGCCCCACTCACTACATAGAGCGGACTCACTCACTCCCCGCTCTGCATAGTGTGCGTGTGTGCTGTGTGTGTGTGTGTGTACCTTTCTTCCGCTGAGCGCAGATGCCCCCAGGCGGGACTGAAGCGGTCGGGGGTTAACCAATGCTAGCCCGCTGTCTGCCTGGCCAAAGGGAGCTTGCCAGCCAAGGTGGGAAAAGAACTTCGAGCGATATCAACGAATCAGCCGATTACTCAGGTTAATCCTTCACCGGCTAGAACCACATATTCCGCTAAGTCTGGCGAGACACTTCGTCACTCACTCCAAAAGCACTCTGTCTTGTAAATGGTTATCGACAGTTGGGGCTGGTTCTGAATGCCCCAGAGAATTAGTGGCCGTTTGTCAAACCCAGCCTGTCCCCATGTGCAGCGCTCGGGAAGAGGGGTTGTCGTTTCCGTTCCGCCATCCAAGCTCCCCCATCACTGCGCATAATTTGCCCAATTGCGCCACCGACACAAATTTGGCCGCTGACAGGCCGACTCATCCACAAAGCGAACTACATACGCTCCAGTGAGCGAAGTCAACTAACGCCTAGAGGAATGGGCCATTTCGAACCCTAAGCATTTCATGTATTTGCCTCATTCGCGATCACGTCTTCCAACACGCCTCGCAGTCTGTCGACAATACTCCTTCGTTCTTCCTCGGTCCAACGTTCTTCGAGCGCGATCACGGACCAAAAGGCGCACAGCTGGAAGGCGATCAGTAGCATGGAATGCTTGTAGATCTCCTTCAGTTGCTCCAGTGAGAAGGGCGCAGGCTTCTGGCCTAGTCTCCGTTGAAGTGTGGAGTGGAAGCGCTCCAGTAGATGACCGGTGGACTCTCGGCGAGTCTTTGAGTCGAGGCTCATGCAAATGACGGCCGCCAGGTCCTCGGCGGGACCGCCACAGTGACACATCTAAAAATTTCTGAGTTTAATGTGCTGCCAGTCAATGGATTGTCAATAGAGCGCTTGTGCCAGTAGTCTTATGTACCTGCCAGTCAAAGACGGCAGTGACATCGTCAACGCCAGTGCGTTCGGGGGCATATTTGATGACGGCGTTGCCCAGGTTGAAGTCGCCATGCACCAGCATCGGAGGTATGCCCATTGTCAGGAAGCTCTGAAGTTAAACGAACTGCAGATGTAGACACCCCAGAAGTAGGGTAAGTACATGCCTTGCACAGCTTGTGCTGGCCACTTCAGAAGAAACAATACTGTATTGCGCTCACGTCTTGGAAGTGCTTCTTGCGCTCCAAGTTTGGGCAAAGCGCTTGAAACGCTGTCGCCAGTGGCCCAACGTCATCTGGCCAGTGCTTCACAGAGGTCTCGACGCCGCTGGCCAACATAGACACAAACGTTTCGTCCGAATGCAGCATAGCAACCGGAGTTGGTCCGAGCACCCCGGGCTGACCCCAAGAAGGATTTTCCAATCCCACAGCTTGCAGAGTGGCAATGTAGTCGACAAGCTGGAATGAAATGAGATGTACTAAAAGTTGAAATACATTCCAGCTGCAGTTGCGTGCGATATCACCTCTTCAACAATCGAAATGTCGGCAGTACCAAAGCCCAAGGTTGTGCCTTTCTCGCCAAAATCCTCCAGAATGAGCAATCCTTTAGTCTTGCCTGACACAATTCTTTCATCGTACAAACACTCGGGGAGTTTCAATTCACTCCTAAAGTTTTTCGTCAGGTGATAGAAGGAGCATTCTGCGTGGTGTGTCTGAAAGCAGAGCTCGAGAATTACTACAGAGAGTTAATTCATTGGACAGAACATGTACCTCTCATTTGCGTACCAATTCAGTCCACGAATCGGCCCCTTCCGATAGAGCAGCCACCAAGTTTTGGCCAGCCTCATCTGCAGTTTTCGTGGCGTATTCTTCAAAACTTTCTACTGAGGGGATTTTCAGAATGACACTTTTTGGGAGCGATTCATCTTGTGCACTCCACTGTATTTTGAGACGCACTATTTTCGCAGAGTCGCCCTCTTCTCCGCTCAGTCGCTTGGACGAAAACGATTTGAAAATAGCTTGGGACTTGTAGTAGTCCTGGAGAAGCTTCTCGATCTGACCGTAAGTGAAGGTAGATTCGGAAACAAAATCCTCCCTGCTTCCCATGGTTTCTGGCACGGCAGTCGAGAATAAAGTTCACTTCTCCCTAGCGCTTCAGGCCAGCGCCCAGCATTGCGCAACGCTGTGCAATGCACTATCTGTCTAGGAGAGTGCGAGTGCGATGCGGGAGTGTAAACACGCCCGTACGTATAGGAGCATAGAGGCGCTCTCGCTGTTCGTCCGAATGCACAAGCTTGGAAGGGCGCACGTGTGAAATGTGTACGTACGGTACATACGTGGTCCGGCGCCACTTTTGTCAGTGGCATTGCAAGGTCTCGCTCGGATGTACTTAGCTGTTCTGTTCCATTGATTACTCAGGGAGGGTAGGGGGACGCAGCGCTTAGACGTAGCCTGTTTCACAAAGCGCTTGGAAAGACATCGGATGGCCGCAAGACGCCTACTAAATAGCCTCCTTCTCGACTTCAGGGCACATTTGCGCGTTCCGCAGAGGGCTCGGATAACCGCAGACGCCCGAATTCCATCCAGACGTCAAAATGGTTGGTCAAAACGTTCAGTGCAACAGCACTCGGTCTTCAAAGTGCCTACGTGCAGAACAGCAACAACAACACCTACATGCGCGCATATTTCGCCGACTGAATGACGCACGCCCGCAAAGTGAGCGCTCATGCATGCGGCGAGCCACTTTGCGTAACTGCGCAGCTCTGCGTTTGTTGAATTGTTGATCTTGCGGCGTTGTTGACAGTTGATCCAAATGGAAGTCACACGCAATCCACCATTGACGAATGCACGCGGCTTAATTTGGGCCGCCATTGACGCACGAGTCGTGTACAAAAGGGAGTGCTGCAAACGTGATAAACAAAAGTCACTTTGCAGCTCTACCCACTAAATCAGTCAAGCTCGCAAGTTGAGGAAAGATGAAACCCGTCGTTCTGCTTGGTAAGATTTGGCTTGCATCTATCGTATCCAGTTAGGCTTCAATATGTGTATCACACCTGTTCAAGCCTCTTGGTTTGTCGTACTCATTGCTACATACACCTTAAATGTAAGTATCGCACGTAGACAATTCGTTTGACAGTATACTAACTCTTGAGGGCTACCTTTACAGTTTACTTTGCTTACAATACTCTTCAAGGGCTCGTGTGCTGTGTCTTTGGAGCCGAAGGCGCCCCGTCGCAGACAATGAGTCTGGCGCAGACGCTCTCAGACGGGGGCCAGTTGAAGACCATTGCCTTCTCGGCCCTCTCCTTTCTCACTGGGACGCGCGAAGCGGACAGCTTCTTTCCCCCGGGCAAGGTGGCCGACTTCTGGGGCTTCCAGCACCTGCGCGACAACGACCCCAGTGGGATGGGCCACAGCATGGGCTTTCTGACGAAGGCGGCCCACAACGTGCTCGCCATTCTCCACGAAGACGACATTGCCAAGCTTCGAGAGCTGGCCGAAAGCCAAGTCGACGACATCGAGACATACGCCAGGATGCGCTTCCCCCTCATGCAGGCCTTCCGCGATCTGCTAGAAGACAGCGGTGGAAGCTCCGTGCTCGACTTGGCCGCGGTCAAGAGTTACTCCTCCGAGCTCTACCGGCTGGACGGCAAGATCACCCTGGCCCGCGCACGGGTAATGGGCGCCATCCTGTTCGCTCTGGACGAGGAACAGCGAAGCTACCTGGAGGGACTACGCAACGTCGGAATGGCCAACTGGCCAGACGTCGAGGAGCAGCTCGATCGACGCACCATGGAGCACGACGTCCACGTGGCTATGACCACATACGCGGGGGACCTCCTCAGCTGGTACCTGGGCTCCGTCGAGGCAGACACTTACTTCGCGCCCGAGCGCCAGGGCACCTACTTCGGCGGCTTCTACCTGAAGGACGCGCCGGCGGTGGGTGAGCCCGACTACGTGATCGACGCGCAGATGACCGCCAACCTGGGAGAGGAGACGCTGGCCCTGCTGGACAGCCAGCAGTCTCCTCTGTTGACCAGTATTGTCGACGAGCAGCGCGACGCCCTCCTGGACATCGCCAGCACGCGAGAAGCCGTGGCGGAGGAACTCCGTCGGGCCGTCGCTGGAGAAGCCGTGGACGAGCAAAAGGTTGTGGATCTGATGGGTCACTACGGCGAGCTGGACGGCGAGATCGTCCACCGCTACGCCAGTCGCTTCTCGGCCTTGGCGCGTACGCTCAGCGGCGCCCAGAAGCAAGCTCTGGACGAGCTGCGCGCCGAGGCGCTGGGAAGCCTCTCTGTCCCCAGCACCGCCTTTCTCTACGCCGACCCAATTCCACTGCCGGACAGAGATGACGTCTCCTTTCTCTTTGCCTCTTCTCCGGATGAAGGGCAGCTGCCAACAACTACTCCGCCAGGAGTCCCGCCGCCGCCTCCTCCTCGACCGAACTCGTCACCAATCGACTTCCCCAAGTTCGCAAGGAACTTCATCTGCCGACCGGCCGGCTGGCTGACCGAGGCTCAGGCTTCTGCCGTGGAGGCACTCGTGCAAGCTGACAGAAAGACGGAGGCTGTGGATGAGCTGAACCGCCTTTGGTACCTCCACTGGGGAGCCGTCCCCCAGGAGCAGTGCTGGCCCGACTGCCAGATCCACGTGAGTTCGAAGTCCGCTCCTGATGTACTCCATGTGTACATGTACGGATTCCGAACTGACACCCGCACTGTCAGAGTTCCCGACTGCCAAACTGTGATCTGCCAAACCGATACACCAAAAGCGGCTTGGAAAAGGGCTTCTGAGCAGAACTTCCCAGAGAGTGGATGTCAAACCCAGCCGGTTTCAACTGTTCGGACTGTGACAAGTCAGTGAAGTCAGCAACCAGAGTAACTTGGATGCGGTTGTGGCTGATGCCTTTTCCCCTCCACCATTCTCCTTTGAAACCGATTTGTGTTCTTCTGTTTCACTTGACAGTTGCCAAAGCCACTGCAAATCAAAAGTCGGTTTTCGGTTTTCGGTCTGACGCCAGACCGAAAAGCGAAAACCGAGATACAGTAAGATCTGAACAAGACTTCCTATAATTCGCTTGAGAAGTTCACTGTTGGTAGTTAGTACAGTAGTGCTGTTACAGTTGACAATATTTTCATATGCAAAGTGGTTTTCTATATCGTTTGTATATTTCTTTGTATATTTTTGTATATAGACAAATGTAGGTATATACATACATATATGCAAAATACAAAGTTTTCAAAACATACATATACAAGAAAATGCAAATATGTACCTCTATATAAACTTTGCATTTTGCATATTTCTACTGCAGTGTCATACTGTAACTGTGCGAATTCTTGTTGATTAGCAGTCACTTTGCTACGCAAACTTCGCTGATATCTTACAATATAGGTACCTTGATGTCGACGATAAAATTATTGGTTATCTTCTGCGTGATATGTATCATCAGACGACAGTCCAAAGGTATTGGATGGAGCGGGCTCTCAATCAGCTTGTATTTACTTAATTACTTAATTCTTTGTTAGCGATACGTCGGTAGATTATAACACAATAGTTTTACTGTCTGATTCAGGGAGTCTTGTTCAGATCTTACTGTGTCTCGGTTTTCGCTTTTCGGTCTGGCGTCAGACCGAAAACCGAAAACCGACTTTTGGTTTGCAGTGGCCTTGGCAACTGTCAAGTGGAACAGAAGAACACAAATCGGTTTCGAAGGAGAATGGTAGAGGGGAAAAGGCATCAGCCACAACCGCATCCAAGTTACTCTGGTTGCTGACTTCACTGAAGTGTCACAGACCGAACAGTTGAAACCGGCTGGGTTTGACATCCACTCTCTGGGAAGCTCTACTCAGAAGCCCTTTTCAAAGCCGCCTTTGGTGTCTCTGTTTGGCAGATCACAGTTTGGCAGTCGGGAACTCTGACACGCACCCACACGCGCACTTATGGTTTTGACCTTTGTGGAAACACAAACTTGTGACCTCTACAGGTGTGGCAGCGCGCCTGCAACCGTCTGTGTCGCCTGCTGAGTGGCGAGGGCGCCGGCTATGTGAAGCAGTTGAACAAGATGCGCGAAGACGGCGCCAGCGGAGCACGGATGCTTCTGGTCTACAAGGTCGGGAAGATCGCATACATACAAGCCTAGTCAGACAACACATAAATTTTTGCGTCGGTGGCTGAGTGCACTATGTATCCTAGAGGCGTCACCGCAGGGCGTTTCACAAACGCATGGCGCAGCAAAATGAAGCTCACAAGTCTGATTGCTGCAGGAGTGCTACACGCTGTCGCTGTCCAATTACCCGGAGATCGCGGCTCCCTTCGAGCAGACCTGTTACGAAGTGATGAGCAACGCCAAAGGAGAGGCCGAGAGAGACGACGAGGACAGAAGCGTCGGCCTCAAGTGCTGAGACTGCGAAGAGCAGAATGCCGCACTACCAGCGAAGACCGCAAGCACTATGATTTGATTCAACCATGCTGTTCTCCGCAATATGTACAGATAGATTGTCAATTATTGCAAACGTTCGAAAAATGCAAACAACAGAGGTCTCACAGCGTTTGGAGGTCTCACAGAATTGTGAGCTCGTGACAGCTCGTTTCGCATATCGAGAGCTTCGTGCCCAGCTTTCTTATGACACATAGCGCCTGTAAAATGGACACGCCGGCTAAAACAAACAAAAGATTACGACGACGTCATGTAGGATTACGGTACGCCTATAATTTCAAGTCGACTAATCGGCAGTTTGCATGAGAAGCGCTCGCAGATTAGAATTATTTTCGTAAGACACTTTGCAACGGCTCCAAAAAATGTCATTCTCAATAAATTACGGCCAGTGGCTGGGCTGGTTGCGAATACGACCCGATTTTCCGTCGCGATTTTTTGCAAGTTAACGGAATTCGCAAATATAGCCGTTGATATTCCACGAACGCGTTTCATTTTGGTGCTCGACCAGCAGAAGGCGATGCTTTCTTGACCGGCAAAAAATAATTCGCATCACGCATCTGATCTGCAATTTATGAGCAAAATTGTGATTTAGAATAAAAGACTACTTTTCTACTACCGCTCAGTTGTTGCGCCATTACAACCCGAGGTTGCTAGCATGTTTTGGCAGCAAACCGTTAACCATTGTCACATGCAAAGTCGAAGCGCCGAACTTTGCGTATTTCGGTCAAAATTCACTGAAACGTGAACTGCGAAAACCCCCAGATGCCATGTTTTGGAAATTACACCTGGCACTACTCGGAAGAGTCGCAAATTTTTGTCAAATGACTAGCTGCACATCAGGGCGATTTTAGTAGTAAACGCGCTTTTTGACACGATGCAACGTATTTCAGGAAATTGAGGATTATTTGTCCTGAACTGTTCGAATCTGCGCTATACCGTAAGCTAAAATAATAGCATCTTCCCGTTTAAGTCAAAATTACTGTACGGTTCTGTTCGAAACCCGCATGAACAAAAACTTACCGAAAATCTTCGTCTAACATGCGGCAAGGAGAGAGAGCGTTTTCTCGGCACTATTTCGATCGTTCGCCGTTCGGAGGGCGATCACCATATGTTCCCTTCATCATCATCGCGAGGCAAATCGGCTGAAGTGAATGAGATTGTTCGCTCGCAGAAGGAATTGAATCCTGTCCTGTCAGGCATGCTACAGCACAGGGGCCGTTGGTGCCAGCCTAGGAGCTTCGCTGAAGGAGGGATCGAATTCTCAGACCGACAGATTGACCTTGCTTCTGGTCGGCGGCAGGGCTATAGGCTTGTTGGACTAATCGAAATCGAGGGGTGACAAGACAAGCAACGTGGCATTTTCGGACTCGGAATGGGTGGGGGGCGTTTGGATTGATTCCTATTGGTGCCATAGTTTCGATTGGGGGGGGGGGGGGTTGACCCCCCCCCCCCTACCAACGGCCAACAAGAACGAAATTCTTGTTAATCCCCCCCTAGCCGAGATTCCAGCTACCCCCCTAAAAATCAGGAAATTCCTCAAAAATCGACCAAAAATTGGCAAAAATTTTCGCCTGCGGCGCTATTTTTGAGCAATTTTGAGTCATTTTGGTACAATTTGCTTAAAATTGAGTAAAAAGATGCATTTTTGGCGAATTTATGGCAATTTTAAGGCTTTTTTGGCTATTTTTTGGAGAACTTAAAGAACAGGATTCTTGTTCTTGTTACCCCCTCACCCTAAATCTCGGGCGAGCCCCCCCCCCCCCCCCCTCGCCTCGCGACCAATCGCAACTATGATTGGTGCAGTGCTAGTGCTCGTCACAGCATAAACTTCAGACTTCGTTCGCGCGAAATCCAACAGTCCAACTTCGCCTTCTTGCCGGTTCGTCGCAGCATAGACAAGGAGATTCGGATCCGACAAACAAGCTCCGTCGTTACCTGGCAGCGCATACACAAGACCCGTCGGCGTCGTCCTACCTAACTGCCGGTTCGTTTCATTACTGTGCATGGCGTTCGCTTTGGATTCCACCTAGGTAGTTCATTCTCTACTGCGTGGACGAGCTGGCATCGAAATACGGGGGTGAATAAGTAAGGGTGGGAGGGAGGGGTGGGGCAGATGCCGGTACGCTTTATATGAGGCCCTCACAGTTGGGAGGTCGTAGCGGGGGGGGGGGGTGGGGGTGGGGTGGGCGGGTTACAAATTATTCGAAATAATATGCCAGCCAAGATTATTGGTGCGATCACCGGTCTAATTCTTCTGTGGTGGTGATGTTTGATGTAGCACAACGCACCTAATGTTCCTTGGTTATAGCTTGGGACGAGAAAGCGACTTGCTGCTGAGCAGACGCCGCGACTCACTCTGCCTCTCCAAACGGCACTGTACCACTGCGACAATGCACGCTGTGTATAAGAGGTGCTTCCTTCCATCCGTACCCCAGTTGAACGCCGCAACTGGCCGTCTGCTGACTTTAACCAACCTCTGAAAGTCTGCAACTGGAACGGAGTGACTTTCCACTGGATTGTCAGTGGAACAGCAGGACTCTGAAGGAGCAGAAGACTGGTCCAACTACGTGATGTGAAATTCACATGTTGCGGGCCCTTTGTGTGACAGAATAGACCTTTCCACAACTCGTGTACTGACCTGCTGTGAAGGTCTGAATGGCGGTGAGAGAAGCGACAGATTTGCGTCTCCCGCGACGGCCGACTGTGACTGAATCGCTGATTGGACCAGTGATTCATCTGAAAGGCCCAGCGCCCCAGTGGAGCGATTGAAACGGGCTCCGATGAAACTGTTGCATCTCCACTGCGACTATTGACGTGTGAAAGGGCCAAAGGTGGTTGTGCAAGGACGTCGCTTATGTGTTCTTGGTGTTTCCTTGGTTTCCCCTTGGTTTCGCGCCGCCAGCGACACGCGTAAGTTGGAGTCGGCCGCCAGTGGCGCTCCTTGGACAACCATTCAGCAGCCCATATGAGAGTGCGATGCAACTTCCACATTAGTCCCTAGCCCGTGAATGAACGAGGAATGATCAGTGGAATGATGTCGTCCGCCACGACGCTTCACCAGACAAGCGAGGGATGAGCGGTCAACAGCGGCACAGTCCATCGCCGCGAGTGGGTGGTCGACGCCATACAAGCCGAGTTGCGACGTCGCAGTAAGTTCGTTCTGTGCTCCTGTATAACGTAGGTCTGTGTTTGGTGCAGGTTGTCCTATGGCGCAGTTTCTACTTCCGATTTCGAAGTTGTGTCGATGGGACAGCTACACTGTGTAGTCGATAATAGCGCCTCGCGCATCTTAATTAGTAGAATATGGTAGTTCGATAGTCGACCGTGGCTATTAACGAAAGGGTGGGGATTTTGGGCGCTTTTAAAAAATTCTACAGCGCTTTTAATGAAGTCACGAAGCGCTTTTAAATGGCAACTAGCGCTTTTAATTTGCCACGACAGCTTTTGCTTGCCGCTCTTCGGAAATGGCAGGAGGCGCTTTTAAAATGGCAGAACGCGCTTTTAAATGACATGTTGCGCTTTTAATTCCTCCGGCAGTATTCCCCTGGCCTTGACGCGGTGGAGGAGCGTCTTCATGGCACGCAGCAATGGCCAGGCATCGCTGTCTGCACGACAGGGCAAAGCAGGGAAGGGGCTCAGCCGGCCTAAGCAGGAGGTGAATTATATGGAGGAGTGTTTATTCCACTTATCGTTTGCACTAAAACTCGGTCGACGTCGCGCCTGGCGGGTCTCAGCTGAGGCTTAGCGCGACCACCAACTTCAGGGCGCGCTCCGCGCGCCCTGAAGTCGGTCACCGGTCGCGTTAAGCCTAAGCTTCGACCCGCCAGACTGCGACGCCGACTGACTCTTGTGGACTGTGGGCGCAGGGCGAGCCTAAGCATAGCCTGAATTCATAGGAATATTCGCTGTCAAGAGATAGCAATGTGTTCAATAAAGCAATGCGAATTTTGGACATCCAATTTACGTGAATGCACACAGAATGCAACGAGAAAGTCATTCATTCAGAGCGCTCACTTATATCCCCACCGTCTGCCTTTTGGTTGACCATCGGCACGGCTCCGCAGCTTCCACGAACCAGGCAGGTCGTCCGGGGGACGCAGTATACTCCACAAATTTGGACTCCTACGCACGGTGACTCCTCTGCTGTTGTGGCCTCCTGACACCCCCAATCGCAAAAGCAATGCTGAATTCGTGATCTACATCCCAAAATAGCCCAGATTCGACATACAACGCCCCTAGTTTCCTATGGACTCCGGGAACTGAAATTCTGCACTTGGGGTACGGTAGCATAGAAATTCGTCATAGGTATGTGCAAACATCATCTAAACACTGAACGGATGTCAAATTCGTATTCAGCGCCCCCGAAAACCCCGAAATCGAGTATAATATCGCAAAAGTCGACCCGACACCCACAATTCAAACGGACGCGGCAGGGATACTGTAGCTTCGAAAATTTTTCCAAAACACTTTTCTAGACCAGATTTAAGCGCAGAATCGTTTGAAACTACTTTTGGAACGATTCGGCGGTGCATTCGAGCGCTAAAGACGCCGAAACGCGAAAATCGCAATTTTCGACCCCGGAGTCAAAAAAGTCGCAGTGTAAAAAAGTTTTTTGTGTTTCGCCCGATTTTCTCCGTTCATGGCTTATTCGATAGAGGACATCTGGGAAGGAGCACCAAGAGTGGTCTCGCCGCTCTAGCTGATACCTAGCTCGCACAGCAGCCCGTCAAAGTCGACCCGTGGCCAAAATTCGCGAATTTTTCAAATTTGGCGCCAAAATGGGTCCCGCAGCGATCCAATTCATTTCTTCCACCCTCGGCACTATCGAGTACTACAACATATCAAAAGATAGTATATACCATTATATGCAACTTTTTCGAGTTCTACCTTGCCTAATGCGTTTTTCAGTACTTTGAAAAAATAAATTTTTGAATTTCCCGCCAACGGGGTCCCGGAGCGTGACCCCATATGTCGTGCAGGTTGCCCACCCACTAGGCCTACCCAACGCAAAAGACCGTTTGGAAATCGGCCGCTTCACGCGCGAACCCCATCCGATCCAAATTACTGCGTTTCGCGCACAAACGCTATATACTCCACACTTTTTTGTGGAGTATAATTAAAAGCGCTAGTTGCCATTCAGAAGCGCATTCTGCCATTTTAAAAGCGCTTCCGGCCAAATTAAAGCGCACCGTTGCGTTTCGCAGCCGCCAGAAATTAAAAGCGCAAGATGCCAATTAAAAGCTGGACGTGCCATTTAAAAGCTGCAATTATTTATCCCCTTAACAAAATTGACGTTATCAGTGTAAGTGCTGCAGTCGGTATTTGCGTGTGTGCGATGCAACATGCCGCTCAGTAAGCAAATAACACCTTGCCAGTTAGGCGACCGTGACTGGTCAGTCTCAACGGTGTGGTGCGTTCGGAATTGCTTCGGTAGTATAAATATTGCAGAGATTCTCTCTGGGCCTCCATTCCAAGCTCCACGGCAACAATACCTCCACAAAGCAATGAATGACGTACACGAAACCGGTATCTGACTGAGCAACAGATCCCCAATCACTTCTCTGCCTCTTCCTCTTGCCATCTGGGGTGCGCTCCTGAAGTGGTTCGCGATCTGCATTGGCTCCTCCCTAAGTATGCGTCCCTTGGCAGGCCACTCGTGGGGCTTCACGGGGAGGCAGGTAACACCCATCCCAGACAGGTGTCGACGGTGCAGCGCTGCTTCACTCCCACGGAGGAGCAGAGGGAGTGGGCCAGCCAGCTGTCAGAGGCCTACGAGCTTCACAGGCCAAGGGCAGTGGGGCCTTCCTCTTCAGAGGACAGAGTAACGGAGACGCACCTCTACTCGGCCGACGACGGTCCCGGCGCTCACTTTGCAGAAAGGGGAGAGCGCCACGGGCGAGGGAAGAGGCAGAGAAGTGATTGGGGATTGTTGCTCAGTCAGATACCGGTTTCGTGCACGTCATTCATTGCTTTGTGGAGGTATTGTTGCCGTGGAGACTTCGAAACGGGCAGGCCTAGATCAAGAGTTGGATATCTCTCCGAAGCAACTCCCGAACGCGCCCACGCATTTGGAGCTTTGACAGGTAGCGGTCGCCTAACTGGGCAACGTTTGTGCTTCTCTGAGCGAGTGTGCATGCACACACGCAAACTGCAAATTGCCACGCTACACTGATAACGTCAATTTTGTTAAGGGATAAATAATTGCAGCTTTTAAATGGCACGTCCAGCTTTAATTGGCATCTTGCGCTTTAATTTTCTGGCGGCTCAAAACGCAACGGTGCGCTTAAGTTGGCCGGAAGCGCTTAAAAATGGCAGAATGTGCCGCTTCTGAATGGCAACTGCAGCGCTTTTAATTATACTCCACAAAAAAGTGTGGAGTATATAGCGTTTGTGCGCGAAACGCAGTAATTTGGATCGGAATGAGGTTCGCCGCGTGAAGCGGCGACTTCCCGAACGGTCTTTTGCGTTGGGTAGGCCTAGTGGGTGGGCAACCTGCACGTATGGGGTCACGCTAAAAGTTTTCTTGGCGGGAAATTCAAAAATTTATTTTTCCGAAGTACTGAGAAAACACAATTCCAAATTGGATTCAAAAAGTTGGTGTTTTTAATGGTATATACTATCTTTTGATATGTTGTGAGCAATAGTGCCGAGGTGGAAGAGAGATGAATTGGTGCGCTGCGGGACCCGGTTTTCGGCGCCGCAAATTTGAAAAATTCGCGAATTTTGCCGCTAGACGACTACGACTCGGCTCGACGGCGAGAACTGTGCTCCTTTCCCAGATGTCCTCTAAACGGCGGTGAACGGAGAAAATGCGGGCAAACACCGAAAAACTTATTTTTTTTTGACTCCGGGGTCAAAAGTGCGATTTCGCGTTTCGCATTCTTTAGCGCTCAAATGCCCGCCGCCGAGAAACGTCCGAAAGTAGTTTCAAACGATTCTGCGCTTAAATCTGGGTCTGAGAAAAGTGTTTTGGAAAATTTTCGAAGCTACAGTATCCTCCCGCCTGTTTGAATCGGGTGTCGGTCGACTTTTGCGATCTATACTCGATTTCGGGGTTTTCAGGGGGCGCTGAATACCGAAATTTGAGAACATCCGGTGTTTAGATGATGCTTCCGCGTCCCTATCAACGAATTTCTCTATGCTACCGTACCCCCCAAGTGCAGAATTTCCAGTTCCGGTAGAGTATATGTCGAATATGGGATGTGATAGTCATCTTTTGCGAGGTGTCAGGAGGCCACAACCAGCAGAGGAGTTGCAGCCGTGCGTAGGAGTCCCAAATTTGTGGGGAGTATACTGCGTCCCCCCGAGCAATCTCG
>JASAMZ010009711.1:0-17566 GCA_030248115.1 Linhomoeus sp. GSCO2_2
AAAATAAGCCTTATAAACTGGTCTATTGAGGGTAACCTTTGACCCCACGGGACTAGCTTTTGGGAGGCTTTTGGAGGCTTCGTGAGGCTTTTGGGAGGCTTTGGGAGGCTTTGAGAGGCTTTTGTGAGGCTTTTGGGAGGCTTTTGGGTGGCTTTTGGAGGCTTTTGGGGGTCTTTTGGAGGCTCTGGGAGGCTTTTGGGAGGCTTTTGGAGGCTTCGTGAGGCTTTTGGGAGGCTTTGGGAGGCTTTGAGAGGCTTTTGTGAGGCTTTTGGGAGGCTTTTGGGCGGCTTTTGGAGGCTTTTTGGAGGCTTTTGGAGGCTCTGGGAGGCTTTTGGGAGGCCTTTGGGAGGCTTTTGGAGGCTCTGGGAGGCTTTTGGGAGGCCTTTGGAGGCTCTGGGATGCTTTTGGGAGGTTTTGGAGGCTTTTGGTGGTCTTTTGGAGGCTCTGGGAGGCTTTTGAAAGGCTTTTGGAGGCTCTGGGAGGCTTTTGGGGGTCTTTTGGAGGCTTCGTGAGGCTTTTGGGAGGCTTTGGGAGGCTTTGAGAGGCTTTTGTGAGGCTTTTGGGAGGCTTTTTGGCGGCTTTTGGAGGCTTTTGGGGGTCTTTTGGAGGCTCTGGGAGGCTTTTGGGAGGCTTTTGGAGGCTTTTGGAGGCTCTGGGAGGCTTTTGGGAGGCCTTTGGAGGCTCTGGGATGCTTTTGGGAGGTTTTGGAGGCTCTGGGTGGTCACTCCACTGGTCACTCTAACAGTCACTCTGGTGGTCACTCTAGTGGTCGCTCCACTATTCACTCTGGCGGTCACTCTAGTGGTCACTCTTGCGGTCACTCTGGAGGTCACTCCAGTGGTCACTATAAGGGCCACTCTAGTGGTCACTCTAGTGGTCACTCGGATGGTCACTCTAGCGGTCACTCTGGCGGTCACTCTAGTGGTCACTCCAGTGGTCACTCGAGCAGTCACTACATGGGTCACTATAAGGGTTACTATAAGGGTCACTGCATGGGCCACCATATTGGTCACTACATGGGCCACTACAAGCATCACTACATGGGTCACTCTAGAGGTCACTCCAATGGTCACTACAATTGGCACTCCAGTGATCATTCCAAGGGTCACTACAATGGGCACTCCAGTGGTCACTACAATGGTCACTACAAAAGGCACTCCTCTGGTCACTCAATAATGGCGTCATAGCCCCTATGGGCCTCCTACCCTATGGGCATGGGTATCCATTTGCTGCGCAGCAAAACGATAGGTCACTAGTGCTGTTTCGCAACTGTTTCAAAACAGTGATGTCATACTGTAATTACTAAAATATGCACTGGAAATTTGAATTCGCGCCATTTTGGGTCTCGAGCAGAAGTACTAATTGACGCAACCAATGTACTAATTGACGCAACCAATTTATGGTACGTCATGGGGATCCGGGGCTGGCCTATGCTTAAGCGTGGGGTTACGGTAGTCTGTCCGTATAAGGGGGCCACTTCTTTTGTTGCGTGTTACAAAGACGTAACAAACAATAACAGCGGTGCAAGGTGTGTCTAATGAAAATAAATTTGATAAGCTTTGGGTGGCATCGAATAGAGTCAACTCTGAGGTGGTAAGCCGACAAAAGAGTACTAAGGTCAGAGCAACGCGGTGCAGATCCGACGAGTCAATCGCAAGTCACAGCGTCCGCACACGGAGGTTGCAGCGCTCTAAGATTACGTCGTCACAACCCCTCTCGTGTCTCAGATGCAGAAAGCTGGCGAAACCGTCGAGAAGAGCGCGATGTCGGTATATGCACTCGAACACGCGTTTCAGCAGCTCATTTTCTTCCACTGCTGGAGAATACGTGCGAATCTCCGTCTGGCCGCTGAAGTAGACCTGCAAGGAATGTCGGAAAGTGGTATGTACCTACGTAATGCCAGGTACCTCCAGAGGACGATCACTACCGCATTAGTATGGAAAGGAGGAGACACTGCTTGATGCTGCTCTACTAGAGAGCGCCCAAATACAATGTCAGACAGAAAGGACGGTTGTTGACCTGCAGTCGTTGCGGCTCTGCGCCTTCCTCCGTTCTATTCTCGACCATCCGGGCGAAGGCGTCGAGCATCTTGTCCGACAGCTTGGTCTTACTGATCATCAGCAACTTCAGCCGCTGAAACGCCACTCTTCCTTCGCGTGCCTTCCGTTGAACACTCCTGGCTACGATACTCACCCACACACCCACCCACGCACCCACTCACTCGCTCGCTCGCTCACCGTCCAAGAGTCGGCCAGAGGTGCCAGGTCGGCGTCGTCGACGACCCCCTCGCATCCGGGTATAAGCACGTGCTGAACGAACAGAGTTAGTGCTCGCATCAACGGTGACACGACTTTTCGCACGGCCTCAGCCGGGCGACACCTACGAGAGCTTGGCATGTGTGCGCCCGTCACGCTCTCAGATATCGGCTTTGGTAAGTCGTAAGAAGGAGATCTTCGGCTCCATGGATAGGTCTCGACTCACTGATCATTGCTAAGAGAAGTCGAGATTCAAAAGTTTGGATTTCGCGAGTTACAGTAACCTAAAGGCCCAAACGCAAACGGCCCTAACTCGCTCGTCTTAGACTCGTAGAGCGGAATCGACACGCCAGGCGAAAGCTCTCGACGTGTTCTTTCAGCAAAAATTTGTCAACTAACGCAAACACTCATCACGGAAAGCGACACTCTCGAGACTTTAACACTAAAATCGCTCTAACTAGCACACCTTGCGTCGTAGAGAGACGATTTCGAGCTCATTGGATAGCTCTTGTCTCACTGATCATTTGTTCTCCCATTGTCGAAACTAAAATAGCAAAATATAGAAACCTGATTGCGTGCAAAATATAGAAACTAGGTAGCTAGTGATCGTGATACTTCACGTATTCAATTACGCGAGTCACAGTAACCCGAAGGTTCAACAGCACAGCCTTACGTCGTCGAGCGGCAATCGACACGTCAGTTGAAAGCCTTGTAGGTATATGTCAGCATTTTTTCAATTGCTTAAAACACGCACTATAGAAAACGACATTTTCGAGTTTTGCGCAACTGTTCGTGTTGTGACTACAGCGACACTCGGCACGTCATTCAAATTCTCACGACGTACTCTTTCGTATCAAGACATACACATACATTTTCTAATTACTAAAACAATCACCAAGAAAAAAACGACACTTCATTTTACGACGTTGAGAGATGTGCGACACGGTTTGATTGCTCGTGATGCGCTCTTTTGTGTTGTGTCAAATGTTTGTCAAAACTTTAACAAGTTTTCGCCACTTTCTCAAAAGCGGAGCTTGAAAGAGCGATCTTCTTGCTTTTTGAAAGCCACATCCCGGGCGAAAGCAATATGCTATGCAATACCCTCTTGCGAAGGAGGAGCTCGTGACGCGGAGCAATACGGGCGGTGAGTTCTCGCACTCTCTGCAGAAACAAGCTCCGGTATTAAAAAGTTGAGTTTGTATTCTGACTGACATTGCATAGAGTTGCGTTCTTTCTGCAGAGAGTGCGAGAGCTCATCGCCCGTATTGCTCCGCTTCACGAGCTCCCCCTTCGCAAGAGGGTATTGCTTAGCAATATTGATATCGCCCGGGATTTGGTTTTTACAGCAAGACAATCCATCTTTTGAGCAACGCTTTTAAAAAAGTGACAAAAAGTTGTCAAAGTTTTGACAAACATATGACAGAGCAAGTTTTGCAAACAATCCGTGAGTCGTGAGGTATCCACTGAGCTCGAGATTGTCTCTCAACGACGCAAATCAAGCGAGTTAGAGCGATTTTAGTGTTCGAATCTAGAGAATGGCGTTTCCCGTGGTGCGTGTTTGCGTAATGTTAAAATTGTTGCTGTCGCATGAAAGAACATGTCGAGAGCTTTCTCCTGACGTGCCGATCGCCGCTCTACGGCGTAAGACGAGCGAGTTAGAGCCGTTTTGCGTTTTCGGACATTTGGGTTACTGAAACTCGCGAAATTCAAACTTTGAGTTTCGACCAATGGGAGAACAAATGATCAATAAGTCCAGAGCTATCCAAGGTGCTCAAGATCACCTCTCTACGACGCAAGACAAACAAGTTAGAGCCGCTTTGCGTTTTAAACCTTCGGGTTACTGTAACTCGCGAAATTCAAATTTTTGAGTTTCGACCAATGGGAGAACCAATGATCAGCGAGTCGAGAGCTATCCACTGACCTTGAGATTGTCTCTCTACGACGCAAGTTGAGCGAGTTAGAACGATTTTAGCGTCAAAACGTCGAGAATGGCGTTTTCGGCGGTGCGTGTTTGCGTAATTGAAAGAACTTTTGCAGTCACATGAAAGAACGCGTCGAGAGCTTTCACCTGACGTGTCGATTGCCGCTCTACGACGTAACACGAGCGAGCTAGAGCCGTTTTGCGTTTTGACTTTCGGGGTACTGTAGCGCGCGCAATTCAAACTTTTGAATCTCGAATTCTCTTAGCGGAATGATCAGTGAGTCGAGATCTATCTATAGAGCCCAAGATCGTCTCTCTACGACTTTCCAGCGCTGAGATCCAAGAGCGTAACGCACGTACGCACGTACGTACGCACGCACGCCGAGCTCTCGTAGGGTGTCGCCCGGCTGAGGCCGGGCGAAACAAGCTCCGGTATTAAAAAGTTGAGTTTGTGTTCTGACTGACATTGCAAAGAGTTGCGTTCTTTCTGCAGAGAGTGCGAGAGTTCATCGCCCGCATGCTCCGCTTCATGAGCCCCCGCTTCGCAAGAGGGTATTGCATTAGCAATATTGATTTCGCCCGCGATTTGGCTTTTAGAGCAAGAACATCCCTCTTTCAAGAAACGCTTTTAAAAAAGTGACGAAAACTTGTAAAAGTTTTGGCAAACAATTGACAGAGCACAAAAGAGCGCACTACGAGCAATCAAACCATGTCGCACTTCTGCATGTAGCAAAGAGCGATCTTAGTGTTAAAATCGCGAAAATGGCGTTTTCTGCGGTGCGTGTTTGCGTAACTGAACAAAGTTTTGTAGCCGCATGAAAGAACATGTCGAGAGCTTTCACCTGGCGTGTCGATTGCCACTCTACGACGTAAGACGAGCGAGTTAGAGCCGTTTTGTGCTTTTGCACTTTTAGTTACAGTAACTCGCGAAATTCAAACTTTTGAATTTCCACCAATGGGAGAACAAATGATCAGTGAGTCGGGAGCTATCCAAATAGCTCGAGATCGTCTCTCCACGACGCAAATTGAGCGAGTTAGAGCGATCTTAGCGTCAAAATCCCGAGAATGGCGTTTCAGCGGTGCGTGTTTGCGTAATTGAACAAAGTTTTGCAGCATCATGAAAGAGCACGTCGAGAGCTTTCACCTGGCGTGTCGATTGCCGCTCTACGATGTAAAACGAGCGAGTTAGAGCCGTTTTGTGCTTTTGCACCTTCGAGTTACTGTAACTCGCGAAATTCAAACTTTTGAATTTCGACCGATGGGAGAACAAATGATCAGTGAGTCGGGAGCTATCCAAAAAGCTCGAGATCGTCTCTCTACGACGCAAGTTGAGCGCGCTAGAGCGATTTTAACGTCAAAATGCCGAGAATGGCGTTTTCCGCGGTGCGTGTTTGCGTAATTGAACAAAGTTTTGCAGCCGCATGAAAGAACACGTCGAGAGCTTTCACCTGACGTGTTGATTGCCGCTCTACGACGTAACACAAGCGAGATAGGGCCGTTTTGCATTTTGACTTGTGGGTTACTGTAGCGTGCGCAATTCAAACTTTTGAATTTCGAAACCTCTTAGCGGAATGATCAGTGAGTCGAGATCTATCCGTAGAGCCCAAGATCTCCGCTCTACGACTTTCCAACGCCGAGATCCGAGAGCGTAACGCACGTACGTACGCACGTACGCACGTACGCACGCACGCCGAGCTCTCGTAGGGTGTCGCCCGCCTGAGGGCGGGCGAAAAAACGCAAATTTGCAATGTCAATCAGAATTCAAACTCAACTTTCTAATACCGAGCTTGTTCAAGATTCTACGGAGTGTTATCGAGATCTCCAATAGTTGGGCGGGCGTGTTGCAAACAACGTTTTCGACACGCACACACACATGTACGCACGCACGCATGCACGCACGCACGCACGCACGCACGCACGACGCACGCACGCACGCACGCACGCACGCACGCACGCACGCACGCACGCACGCACGCACGCACGCACGCGCGCGCGCACGCACGCACGCACGCACGACGCACGCACGCACGCACGCACGCACGCACGCACGCACGCACGCACGCACGCACGCACGCACGCACGCACGCACGCACGCACCCACGCACGCACGCACGCACGCACGCACGCACGCACGCACGCACGCACGCACGCACGCACGCACGCACGCACGCACGCACGCACGCACGCACGCACGCACGCACGCACGCACGCACGCACGCACGCACGCACGCACGCACGCACGCACGCACGCACGCACGCACGCACGCACGCACGCACGCACGCACGCACGCACGCACGCACACACTCATGTACGCACGCACGCACGCATGCACGCACGCACGCACGCACGCACGCACGCACGCACGCACGCACGCACGCACGCACGCACGCACGCACGCACGCACGCACGCACGCACGCACGCACGCACGCACGCACGCACGCACGCACGCACGCACGCACGCACGCACGCACGCACACCACCTCCAATTTTCGAAGAGGGGCTAGACGTTTGATGCCGGCCGAAGTGACCTGGAGGTTACAGCGGATGATGAGGGTCTTGAGCTGGCCTAGTCCGGCGACGTGACGTAGGCCCGCGTCGGTTATAAACGCTGGCCGTACATCCTGGCCGTCCACAGGAAAATTGTGGCAGTCTCCCATCGACAGACATTCCAGAGTATTGGAGAGGGGGCGGCGACACAGCTTCTCCAGAGTCTGCGACGATACGTCCATGAATACGCCAGTAATACCACCTCTCCCCCCCCCCCCCTTCAAACAACAACAAAAGTCGTTTTGAGGTCTTCATTCAACTCCCTGGGGTTTACCCGCTGGACCACATGTATTGTACGGTATGCATTTACTGCAGGCGCTACTCGCCTTGTCAGTCACAAGATGGTTGCCGTCGATGACGAGCTTGCGAAGGTGCCGTTTGGACGACAGGATTTCCCCGAAGCGTTGCGCCGCCGCCGAGTCGCCGCTGACCTGTTGCTTCCACCAACGGAAGGCGAAGAACAGCTCCTCTAGCCCGTCTAGCTGCTCCAACATCTGCAACAGTTCCATGTCCAGGTTCTAGACGTGCTAGCTACACTTCTGTTTTCAAGTTTCTTTGTTGCAGAAAGCAACCAAATATGATGTAACTTTGCTGTTTGTATAATTTGTTTTCGTAGCATTTCGTTGATGAGCGCGTGAAGAGCAAAGGATCTTCGTTCCAGCAGCAAGTTCCATTCATCCCCTTTAGAATGGTATGAGAGGAATACGGGCCCAGTACAACTCACGTTGGTAGCTGGTACAACCCGGAATAGTGTCCACTAGAGCCTTTAGCCCGTAGGAGAATCTCTATGGTCAATAGCCCAAAATTTTCGCCTGCGGCACTAAAAATTGCAAAAATGTTTGCCTGCGGCGCTGTAAATGATCAAAATTTTATCCGCATTCAGATTAGTCAATAAACGACGTTCCATTTTTGTCAATTTAGGGAATTTTGACAACTAATTACGTATTTCTATCAAATTCTACATTTGCAAAAATTTTCTTTTGTGTTACAAATTGTCAGCGGTCTATGCCCTTGCCATTTCTGAAGAAACTTCGCCGCTAACTCATCAGGTGAAAAAGTCGATTTTCGACATCTTTTAATTTTTAATGTGAATATCTCGAAAATGCGAAATTAGCAACAGAAACGGACATCGGATCCGTACTCAGCGACCTTGACTCTACTTGACCACGTATGCCATATGTTTTACTTCGGTGCGACGGAAACACACACAGACAGACAGACACACATTGTCATCCGTATATATACACCTCGCCGCGCTGAGGCGCGGCGAACAAGCTGTGTGTGTAAAAAGTTCAACCTGTACTTTGTGTCTGCCAAATCTTGGTGAACAACATAGTGAATTTCATTAGCAATATTTAACCGTATCTAGAGAAGGTATCTTGAAAACGTGTACCACAAATCAAGTGCAGCTATTCCCACGATACGGTTGTCTGTACAGCTGATCTGAAGCTCAGTGATATCGCCGCGTTCGCTATATGTTATCGGCATGATACGACGCCGTTCATCTGAAGTTTTATACCTGTGTGAATACACCACATCGAACAAAAAACTTGCCAACTGTTTGGTCGGAATTTTGCTTGGTGTACGTATTTCTGCGTTATGACGTTTCTGTTATTTTGTAGAATTTTGGCTAATTGTCGCTTATTTCTATCAAATTCCACAATTGCAAACAATTTCCTTTGTGTTACACATTATTCGCGGTTGATGCTCTTTCCATTTCTGAAGAAATTTCGCCGCTAGCTCAACAGGTGAAAAAGTCGATTTTCGACATTTTCATATTTAAATTTGAATATCTCCAAATTGCAGTTTTTCAAACCTGAAAAACTATGTCACAAATTCTCATTGGCTAACGACCTTTAAATTTCTGCATTCACATTCGTCAATAAAAGACGTTCTATTTTTGTCAATTTTGACAAATAATCGCGTATTTCTATGGAATTCCACATTAGAAAGAAAATTTCTTTTGTGTTACAAATTACCCGCGGTCTATGCCCTTCCCATTTCTGAAGAAATTTCGCCGCTATATCATCAGGTGAAAAAGTCGATTTTCGACATTTCCATATTTTGATTGAAATATCTCGAAATTGCAATTTTAAAAACTGCAAAAATATGTCACAAATCCTTATTGGCATACGACCTTTCCATTTCTGCATTCACATTCGTCAATAAATGACGTTGTATTTTAGTCAATTTTTGTCAATTTTGACAAATAATCGCGTATTTCTATGGAATTCCACATTAGAAAAAATCTCTTCTGTGCTACAAATTATCCACGGTCCATGCTCCTTCCATTTCTGAAGAAATTGCGCGGCTAGCGCATCAGACGAAGAAGTCGATTTTCGACATTTTTGAATTTTAATTGCGAATATCTCGAAAATACGAAATTAGCAACAGAAACGGACATCGGATCCGTACTCAGCGACATCGACTCTACTTGACCACATATGCCACTTATCTTACTTCGGTGGGACGGACAGACACACACACACACACACACACACACAGACACACAGACACACATTGTCATCCGTATATATACACCTCGCCGCGCTGAGGCGCGGCGAAAAATGGTGATACTGTGTTTTTTCCCTCGTTTTGAGATGACTGATTATTGATTTTTTTGCTGAAAGAAAAGTCGGCAAAAACACACTTACCAATGAAAATTTTGTTTTTATTCGGTAAGATGACATCAATTAGGTTACCTTACCAAATAAGCTAAATTTTTTCAATTACAGTTGCATTTCAATTACCCTGCCTGATTCTGGTCCGGACTGTTAGGTTTTAAATTTCAAACTTTCTTTGCACGATTGTATGAACCATAGTCTGCCAAGCATTTAACGAATAGTTTCAGATTTTATAATTAACGAAATTAGGGATATTTTCAAGGGTATTGTTAAAATTCCCAAATTTCGACAATTCCAAATAGCTTAAATTTCAAAATTTTTTTTCTGTAGTTGTGTCGGGCATAGTCTGCCAAGTATTTAGCAAATAGTTCTAGATTTCATAATTAACGAATTTTGTTATATTTTCAAGGTTTTTGTCAGAATTTAAAAATTTCGACAATTTTAAGCAGCTTAAATTTCAACATATCTTTGTGTGGATGCATCGGGCCATAAGCCCTAAAGAATAGGGCGTCGTCCCATTTATGCCCTTTTCAATAGGGTGTCGTCCCATTTATACCCTTTTCAATAGGGCGTCGTCTCATTTAGACGCTTTTATTGCACTGTGTGCCTGCGGCGAATTTCTCTGATCCATTTATGGATCAGTTGCCACAATTATTAGCGCAAAGTGTGACTGCGGCGAATCTTCTGACCCATATGTGGATCAGGTACCACGAACAAATCCAAGACCAATTGCGGCGATACCCCACTAAATTGTCGACTGATACCCCACCAGATTGTCGACTAATGTCTAGTGGCACTTCACTATCCAGTGCACATTATCGTGCACACGCTCTCGAGTTTACACTGATGCCAACGTGGTGCCACAGTTTTTAGACAAAGCTTGTCTGTCTTGCACTCGTCGTGCTATTGTAAGAAGAAAAGTCGAGGACAGGGCCACCACGCTTCCATGGTATATAGTCCATGCAAGAAAGGCTGGCACTCGGTTGTTATTTGAATCTGCAGACTTAGTGCTTCGGGAAACCCAGATAATTTATGCATCGTTGGATACCCCTGGCCACTTTGATTGGATTGGATACTTCGGCTCGATTGCGCATCGTAAGGCCGAAAAGCGTCGTTTCGGCCAAAAGTAGGGCCTCTTTGATAGGGTCGTATTCGAGCTTGTCGCAACCAAATAAGATGGGGTTTGTTCCATTGTGTAGACAATTGATCCTAGTTGACACACAATATGTGTAAAGAAATTTGGCCGTTTCTTTCTTGAGTTATTAAAAAAGTGACCCTTTTCGGCCGATTTCGACGATTTTGGCCATTTTGGGCCAAAGTAGGGTGTACGCGACAGGCCATAACTAACGGTGTGGCGAACCGATGTTGCTGAAATTTGAAATATGATATCATGACACCTTTGGGTACAACTTGTGTAAAAATTATCAAAATCGCCCGCCCTGCGCAAAACCTCGAATTTTTCATGTGCGCCTCAAACCGGTGCGTGTTGCGTGATTATGGCAAAACATTCACCCCGCCAACACACTCTGACAGGGGTATTCAACAATGCATAAATCACTTACGTTTTCCGAAGCACTAAGTCAGCAGACTCTAATAACCCCCCAGTGCCAGCCTTTCTTGAATGGACTAGGTATAGTAAAACACGCACCAAGTAAACCAACATTCTCGTGTTTTTAACATGAAAATCGCTCTAAGTCGCTCAGCTCGATCTTGAGTTCGTTGGATAGCTCTCGACTCACTGTCATTTGTCCTCTTATTGATCGAATGCAAAAAAATTTAATATCGATCGCAAGTTACAGTAACCAAAAGCTTCAAAACACAGAACGACTTTACCTCGCTCGTGTTGCGTCGTAGAGAGACGATCTTAGGCTCGTTGGATAGCTCTTGACTCACTGATCATTTGTTCTCCGATTGGTCGAAACTAAAACATTTGAACTTCGCAAGTTACAGTAACCAGAGGTACAAAAGCGCAAAGCGACTTTAACTCGCTCGTCTTACGTCGTATAGAGGCGTGGGATAGGTCGCTTAGAAGCCCGCGACGTGTTCTTTCATGATACAACAAATTTTTCAATTGGTAAAACACGCACTGGCAAAATTGACATTTTCGTAGGAAATTTGCAGAGAGACGATCTTGCGCTCACTCGATAGGCCTCGACTCACTGATAGAGGAGTCGAGACTCAAAAAATAAATTTTGCGAGTTACAGTAGCCTGAAATTCCAAAACGCAAAACGGCTCTAACTCGCTCGTCTTACGTCGAGCGATAATCGACACGTCATTTGAAAGGTGTCAACGTGCTTTTTCATGCGTCGGCAAAAATTTTTCAAAATGGCAAAATATGCATCGTGGAAATCGACATTCGCGACGTTTTGAGCACTGTAACGGCTCTAACTCGATCGTCTTGCGTTGTAGAGGGACGTCGTTCGACCGTTTGAAAGCTTACGTTGTGGCAGTTGTTTGTCACTCATCCTAAAGAAACACTTGTTTCGCCGCCCCCCAGGGCGGCGTGTATATATACGGACGCTAATGTCTGTTTGTGTGTGTGTGTGTGTGTCCGGAACAACTAAACATGACGGTTAGTGCCACCCGATGGAGTCGAATGCGCTGAGTAACGTGTCGTTGTCCGTTTCTGTTGCTAATTTCCCTATTTCGAGATATTTATAATTATAATACGAAAATGTCAAAAATGACACTTTTATTTACAAGTCGTAGCGGCAAAGTTTTTGCTGAAATGGAAAGGGCGCAAGACGCGATGAATTTGTGACATAGTTTCGGATTTTGGAATTCACCAAATTAAGGATATTTTCAAGGTTTTTGTCAAAATTCCCAAATTTCGACAAATTCAAACAGCTTATATTTCAAAACTTCTTTGCACCGATGTATCGAGCATAGTCTGCCAAGTATTTGGCAAATAGTTTCAGCAAATATAATTAACGAAAATTAGGATATTTTTAAGTATTTTGTTAAAATCCCCAAATTTCGACAATTTCAAACAGCTTAAATTTCAAAATTTCTTTTCACGGATGTGTCGAGCATAGTCCGCCAAGTATTTATCAAATAGTTTCAGATTTTATAATTCACGAAATTAGGGATATTTTCAAGGTTTTTGTCAAAATTCCCAAATTTCGACAAATTCAAACAGCTTATATTTCAAACTTTCTTTTCACGGATGTATGGAGCATAGTCTGCCAAGTATTTAACAAACAGTTTCAGATTTTATAATTAACAAAATTAGGGATATTTTCAAGGGTATTTTCAAAATTCCCAAATTTCGGCAATTTCAAACAGCTCAAATTTCAAAACTTCTTTGCACGGATGTGTCGAGCATAGTCTGCCAAGTATTAAGCAAATAGTTTCAGAGATTATAATTAATGAAATTTAGGATATTTTTAAGGGTATTGTCAAAATCCCCAAATTTCGACCATTTCAAACGGCTTAAATTTCAAAGTTTCTTTGCACGGAGGTATCGAGCATAGTCTGCCATGTATTTAACAAATAGTTTTGGATTTTATAATTAACGAATTTACGTATATTTTCAAGGGTATTGTTAAAATTCCCAAAGTTTGACAATTTCAAATAGCTTAAATTTCAGAATGTCTTTGCATGGTTGTGTCGGGCATAGTCTGCCAACTATTTAGCAAATAGTTCTATATTTTATAATTAACGAATTTAGGGATATTTTCAAGGTTTTTCTCAAAATTGCCAAATTTCGACAATTTCAAACAACTTAAATTTCAAAACATCTTTGCTTGGATGTACCGGGCGTAGTATGTCAAGTAATTATTAAACAGTTTCACATTTTAGAATTCAAGAAATTTGGGATATTTTCAAGGGTTTTGTAAAATATGGCAGATTTCGGCATTTTCAAATGGCTAGAACTAAGCAATATTTTTCCATGGATGTGTCGTGCAACGTATGTTTTGCCACCTATTCAATCGAACACGAAACGCGGCAATTGCTGTGCGGTTCTGCAATCTACAACAACGGTGTCGTAACCACCCGCATTTGTGACCCAAAAGAAAAGGGCGTCGTCGCATTTAGACCCTCTTCATTCCAAAGTGAACCTGCGGCGAACATTCCTGATCCATTTATGGATCAGTACCCACCAATATGAATCTTATAGGCAACGATTGCCAAAGAATGGCACAAACTACCTTTCAAAACTCGAGGTAACTGCGGCGAAACTCCCCGAAGAAATGCTCAACGTTCTATTCTGACGCACTATTGAATATACTCCTCGAATGCACAACACACTATGCAATGCCAATCAACCATCATCGGGTACCCAGTTTTTTCGCCCGGCCTCAGCCGGGCGAACCCCTACGAGAGCTTATCGTTCGTTCGTGCGTCCGTCCGTTCGTTCGTTCGTTCGTTCGTCACGCTCTCAGATCTCGGCGTTGGTAAGTCGTAGGAAGGCGATCTTGGGCTTTATGGATAGCTCTCGACTTACTGGTAATGTCGCAGGAGACTTTGAAATTCAAAAGTTTGAATTGCGCGCGCTACAGTAACCCGAAGGTTCAAACTGAAAACGGCTATTACTCGCTCGTCTTACGTCGTAGAGAGGCGTGCTATAGGTCAACTGAAAGGTCTCGACGTGTGCTTTCGCTTGGCATAAAAAACTTTCTTAATTACGCAAACACGCAACACGAAAAGCGACATTCTCGCGTTTTTAACGCAGAAATCGCTCTAACTCGCTCAGCGTGCGTCGTACGGAGACGATCTTGGGTTGGTTGGATAGCTCTCGACTCACTGATCATTTGTTCTTCTATTGGTCGAAAATCAAAAGTTTGAATTTCGGGAGCTACAGTAACCCAAAGGTTTAAAACGCAAAACTTATCTAACTCGCCCGTCTTCCGTCATAGAGAGACGATCTTGAGTTCGTTGAATAGGTTTCGGCACACTGATAATTCCGTTAAGAGAAGTTGAAATTCAAAAGTTTGAATTGCGCGCGCTACAGTAACCCGAAGGTCTAAAAGCAAAACGGCTCTAACACGCTCGTCTTACGTTGTAGAGCGGCGTGCGCTAGGTCAACTAAAAGGTCTCGACGTGCTCTTTCAGTTGGCGTAAAATCTTGTTAATTACGCAAACACGCACCACGAAAAGCGACATTCTCGTGTTTTTTGCATAGAAATCGTTCTAACTCGCTCAGCGTGCGTCGTAGAGAGACGATCTTGAGTTGCTGGATAGCTCTTGACTCACTGATCATTTGTTCTTCGATTGGTCGAAACTCAAAAGTTTGAATATCGCAAGCTACAGTAACCCAAAGGTTCAAACAGCAAATGGGCCCTAACTCGCTCGTCTTACGTTGTAGGTTGTTGAACGGTCATTCCTAAAGAAATACTTTTGTTTTTTAACCCTTGTATTACGAACAACTTTGTCTTGCTCAAAAAATTAATACCAGGCGATCCCAATGTTGCCCTGCAAGAACCTCTCAGAAAGGAGCGTGTCAGAAGTAGCGCATGAATAGTGGACTCTGGGCGGGCGCGCGTCATATGGGAAAGGCTTCGAAATACTTTACAAAAGTATCCACTCTTTTACTCTTCCACTTTAAAACACTCACAAACCACTCTGTATTGATAAAACAACTCAACTTTTTTAAAACAGCTTGTTACTCTAAGCTTGGTTTTAACGCTTGAATTAGGCACGAACAATTTTGTTTGCTCAAAAATTAATCCCGGGCGATCCCAATGTTGCCTTGCAACAACCCTTCAGAACGGAGTGCAAATGGCGCATGAACAGAACAGTGGACTCCGGGCGGGCGCGCATCATATCAGAAAGGCTTCTAACCACTTCACAAAACGTACCACTCTATTCACTCTTTCACTCTAGAAAGCTCACAAACCACTCTGTATTAATAAAACAACTCCACTTTTTTAAAACAGCTTGTTATTTCTGAAATTGGTTTCCCCTGCAAAAATATCGCCGCAGGACGCAGACGAGACTGAGGTCCCTTCCTTTCTAAGACTCGGTAGTCACGCTCGAGTGCCTTTGATCTTTTGCCCTCTCTCGAGGCCATACGTGTAGCCGGGGGGGGGGGGGGGCATGGGGGGGTGTAGGCCCCCCCCCCTAGCCGGAGGTGGGCCCCCCCATACCCCCCCCAGGTACCCCCCCCCCCCTACTTCCCAAAAGACCCCCCCCCCTAGGATTTTCAAAAAATTTCGCCTGCGGCGCTTAAAAATGGCAAAAGTTTCGCCTGCGGCGCTTAAAAATAGCAAAATTTTCGCCCGCGGCGCTACGTTTTGGACGTTTTTGACCAAAATTAAGCGATTTTTGGCATTTTTTGTCTATTTTTGCAAAATTTTCTCTATTTTTGGTACTTTTTTGGCAAAATTTTTAGGTCATTTGACCCCCCCTCCGGGGGCCCTAGACCCCCCCCCCCTGAGGGGTCCTATACCCCCACCCCCCCCCCCCAACCCCCCCCCCCCCCGGTTGGCGGCTACACGTATGCTCGAGGCCTTTTCCCCGTCCTCCTTGGATGACGCCGATGGACTGGAGGGAGACGGCTGTGCGCCTACTCGGCTTCAAGTTGCAAGGTTGCTTGCGCGACGGTGCGTTGCTTCCTCTCCCAACAGTCAAATTATCGGGGATGTTCTGCGTTGACTACTTTTGAGGCCATTTTACGCTGGTGCTCGGTGCTGCGGTCAATTAACGGTTGTGCAGAGAGTGCTCGCCCGAGTCCCGGGCGCTTAGTGCAAAAGATAGGGCGCGATTCCAACGAGCACCTCGGGAACCGAGCACGGGTTCCGCGAAAATGTAGCGACGGACAATGTAGCGAGCGACATTGTAGCGACGACATTGTAGCGACGCGACATTATAGCGACGCGACAATGTAGCAAAGCGACAAAGTAGCGACAGCCAGTGTTTGGCAAAGCTCAACAGCTTGGAGCGCCAACGACAGAGTTGCATCAGAACAAGCTGTCCGTCTTCTCTGAGCCTTCTAGCAGATTTTGCCGCACAATAAACTAAATGATAAAATTCCAATATGAAATAATGCCACTGTGAGTGTGACACTAGTACTGAGTCTACGATCTGAATATGAAGTTACCCATACTTTACTTGTATTATTCACAAATCTCCGAAGTAAATATAACTCATGAAAACAGCTGTTGACATGGAGTGTCCATCTGCAACACACAAACTATTAAAAAGTTTGTAATTCAATCAAGATTTTACGCCAAGAGACCTCGAATCACCTGCGACGCTTAATTCCCTCTGTCTTGGAACAAGAATAACCTCAAAATGTCTGAGGTTAGCCAAACACTGGCTGTCGCTACTTTGTCGCATTGCTACATTGTCGCTTTGCTACATTGTCGCGTCGCTACAATGTCGTCGCTACAATGTCGCTCGCTACATTGTCCGTCGCTACATTTTCGCGGAACCCGTGCTCGGTTCCCGAGGTGCTCGTTGGAATCGCGCCCTATCTTTTGCACTAAGCGCCCGGGACTCGGGCGAGCACTCTCTGCACAACCGTGAATTGACCGCAGCACCGAGCACCAGCGTAAAATGGCCTTAAAAGTAGTCCAACGCAGAACACCCCCGATAATTTGACTGTTGGGAGAGGAAGCAACGCACCTTCGCGCAAGCAACCTTGCAACTTGAAGCCGAGTAGGCGCACAGCCGTCTCCCTCCAGTCCATCGGCGTCATCCAAGGAGAACGGGGAAAAGGCCTCGAGAGAGGGCAAAAGAGCAAAGGCACTCGAGCGTCACTGCCGAGTCTTAGAAAGGATGGGACCTCAGTCTCCTCGTCTGCGTCCTGCGGCGATAATTTTGCAGGGGAAACCAATTTCAGAAATAACAAGCTGTTTTAAAAAAGTGGAGTTGTTTTATTAATAGTACAGAGTGGTTTGTGAGCGTTCTAGAGTGAAAGAGTGAATAGTGGTACGTTTTGTGAAGTGGTTAGAAGCCTTTCTGATATGATGCGCGCCCGCCCGGAGTCCACTGTTCTGTTCATGCGCCATTTGCACTCCGTTCTGAAGGGTTGTTGCAAGGCAACATTGGGATCGCCCGGGATTAATTTTTTGAGCAAACAAAATTGTTGTAATTCAATTCGGGACGCCTAATTCAAGCGTTAAAAACAAGCTTAGAGTAACAAGCTGTTTTAAAAAAGTTGAGTTGTTTTATCAATACAGAGTGGTTTGTGAGTGTTTTAAAGTGGAAGATTCGATACTTTTGTAAAGTATTTCGAAGCCTTTCCCATATGACGCGCGCCCAGCGATACG
>JASAMZ010009712.1:0-12260 GCA_030248115.1 Linhomoeus sp. GSCO2_2
CGTATTGCTAAGCTTCTCACCAGATAGCGAAAGGTTCCACATCCCCTCATCCTCTACGCGGAACGAACCTCCCGGCATCTTCCATCTTCTTCGGTCCGGTCGCCTTCTTCTTCGGGCAGCCGGGCTCTACGTGAGGGCAAGATCGGGAGTCGGTACGCGCAGTTCTCTCGCCGGCGCCGGTCTGGGCCTGAAAGCGCCGCCCAGTTGGCGGAGAATGACAAGTGCGGCGGCCACCTCGGCCTGCTCGGTGAGCACCTGTCGGCCTGAACTTCTTCTGCGTGGCCATCTCCATCATCTTCTGGCCTGGAGTTCCTCCTCGTGTGGGTGCGGCCGGCCCACACCGGGCACGAATGGCATGTCGTCGCCAAGCGGGGTGGGGACGGAGGCTCCCATCCCACTCCCTCCTCCTCACCCCCTGAAGCGGAGGTGTTACAGCTAGCTTCTCTCAGGTGATCTTGGCCCTCCCCTTGGAATTCCGACTGCGGCGCTGGATGTCAGACTGCCTTTGAGCACAGATCTTGTAGCAATCTTTTGGATTTTTTGCCGACTTTGTAATTTTTCTGTATTCTTCTGGGCTTTTGTTCCGGCAAATTCCGGGTCGTTTTGACCCCCCCCCCCTTCGAGAGGGTCAGACCCCCCTTCCACCCCAAGGAAGGCAAAATACCCCGAACCAGGTTCCCTCTGGCATCTCCTTTCCGATATTTAGCGCTTACACGTATGCCGGCACGAAACTTTGTTTCTATGATCGGTGTCGCCAAGCCATGGCAGCCAATCTTGTCGGAGACTTCAACAGTCTTCGGCGGCTCTTCTCTGCCACCTAATCTTTCACCCAACTCTTCTCCCCGCCTTCTCAAGGAATTGGTTTGGAAGAGGCGCTTCCCAGTCTGCTCTGCTGTCCACAATGCTGTCAAGTCCTTCCTGCTCTCTGGGCTATTTCGCTATCGATGTCGAAACAAGGTCCGGTTTTAAAAAAAAGTCAGAGTCTGTATTTTAAATGACATTGCGAAGAGCTGCGTTCTTTTTGCAGAGAGTGCGAAGACATTCCGCTCGCATTTGCTCCGCTTCACGAGCTCCGCCTTCGCAAGAGGGTATTGCATAGCAATATTGATTTCGCCCGGGATTTGGTTTTTAGAGCGACAAAATTTTCTTTTATAGCCCCGTTTTCAAAAAGCAGACTTAAAGTTAAAAGTTTTGACAAACGTATATGACAGAGCAGGAAAGAGTGCGTCACGAGCGTTCAAACGGGCTTTTAGGAAACGAAGACGTATTCACAGAAAAATAGACGTAGACATTCTGCTTAAATTTATTTTTAGAAAGTAAGGCGGACATACGGCTACTGTAATCTCTCATATAGAATCGTGTACTGTATTTCTGAAACGGGTGTAACTTTTGTATTGACACAATCCGATTTGGCTCATTTCCCGGCATTTTGGAACTTTTAATTCTTTTTGATTATGCGAAATGACTCATTTGGGACAATAAACAGACCAACAACATGTAACTGGGGCTCATAGCTGTTTAGCTAAATAATCTTTGGTTGGTTAAAATAAAGGTACAATTTTGTTAAAAAATCGAAAGAGAAAGAGAATCAAACGAGTTTAGCTCAAAAGGCTGCTCGAAAGGAAACTTAGTCAGTTGCGTCTAGAAAAGCTGCAGAACTTTAAAACTTTTTCAAAAAGTGATTCTACATAAGGAGCATACGGTAGCCGTGACGTCATCTTCTCGACAAGCAAACCGAGGCGGCATAGGGTAACTAAACTGCGCCCTAAACCAAGCGGACGAGCCCCGCACTTACTGAGATCCAGAAATTGACCTTCTTGAACGAGCAACAGGCTGGCAGCTTCAGCTTCAACTCGGTTGCGAGAAGCTTATACCCAGCGCTTTCTGCATGAATCAATTACGGAAAACATGAATTTCTGTCAATTTTGAGTCGCGGCGTAAAATTCAAAACGTGGTGTCGCCTTGGGCGTGGTTTAGTGATTGCCGGCTGTCTGCGTCTATTTTTCCGCGAATACGTCTTCGTTTCCTAAAAGCCTTCAAACGATGTATCGCATGCCTTTCTGCGTCGTAAGACGAACAAACGATTTCGCTGTGCGTGTTTTACTAATTAAAAAATTTGCACGTACTAATTATAAAAGAGTACGTCGAGAGCTTTCATATGTTGTGTCGGTTACCGCTCTATGACTCGACCCAAGCGAGTTAGAGCCGTTTGAGTGCCAAAAATCTCAAAAATGTCGATTTCCGTGGTGCGTGTTTTAGTAATTGGAAAAATTTCTGTCATCAAAGGAAAGAGCACGTCGAGAGCTTTCAAACGACGCATAGCACACCTCTCTACGACGTAAGACGAGCGAGTTAGAACCGTTTTCCATTTTCAACCTTTGGGATACTGTGACTCGCTAAATTCAAATTTTTGAGTCTCGACCTTGGTATAGCGACCAGATCAGTGAGTCGAGACCTATCGTTTGAGCCCAAGATCGTCTCTCTACGACTTTCCAACGGCGAGATCTGAGAACCGAACGGACGCACGGACGCACGCACACCGAGCTCTCGTAGGGTGTCGCCGGGCGAAAAACAAGTTATACGTGCAGGAGTCCGTGCATAGAAGCACTCCGACCATTGGGGTTATAGTAGGTCGAGGTAATGCATATGCGCAAGGGACGCCCTGAATCGCAAAACCGACGTCGGATTTGTGTTCGCCATTGTCTGGAAAGCCTCAGAACACCACAAAAAACCGATTTCTAAAAATATTCATACCATGTAGGGGGGGTGGGGGGGGGGGGTTATGGGGTAGGGGGGGGCGGGGGGGGGGGGGGGGGAGCCCCAGCTTTCGCCGGAAGGAGGCCCCCCCCCCATACCTCCCAGGCACCCCCGGCCCCCCCCCCCTTTACCCCCGTCAGGACCCTCTCGCAATTTTCTCAACTTTCGCCTGCGGCGCTTAAATCTCACAAAATTCCGCCTTTGGCCCGTGGGCACCCCAGCTTTTTTGCCTGCGGGCGCTATTTTTTGATGTTTTTGACCAAAAATATGCGATTTTTAGCACATTTTACCCTATTTTGTAAAATTTTTGCATTTGTACTTTTTGCGAGAAATTTTTAGGGTCATTCGCACCCCCTCCAGGGGCCCCTGACCCCCCTGAAGGCCTCATACCCCCCCCAGCGGCTGGCGGCTACACGACCAGACCCGATTGGGCCGCCGGGCTACCAAAATAGGCAAAAGACGCCAACAAAGCCTTCTTGTCTTAAAAGCTGGTGGCACCACGTTGGCATCAGTGTAAACTTGAGAGCGTGTGCGCGATAATGTGCATTGGATAGTGAAGTGCCGCTAGACATTTAGTCGACAATTTGGTGGGGTATCGCCGCAATTGGTCTTGGATTTGTTCGTGGTACCAGATCCACATATGGATCAGAAGATTCGCCGCAGGCACACTTTGCGCTTATAATTGTGGCAACTGATCCATAAATGGATCAGAAATATTCGCCGCAGGCACACAGTGCAATAAAAGTGTCTCAATGAGACGACACCCCTATTGAAATGGGTATAAATGGGACGACGCCCTATTGAAAAGGGTATAAAATGGGACGACGCCCTATTCTTTTGGGCTTAGTGCTCGATGCTTCCACACAAAGTATGTTGAAGTCTAATAAGCTGCTTGAAATTGTCGAAATTTAGAAATTCTGACAAAAACCTTAAAAATATACCTAAATTGTTTAATTATAAAATCTAGAACTATTTGCTAAATACTTGGCAGACTACGCCCGACACAACTATGCAAAGACATTTTTAAATTTAAGCTATTTGGAATTGTCGAAATTTAAGGATCTTAACAAAAATATCCCAAATTTCGTTAATTATAAAATCAGAAACTATTTGTTAAATACTTGACAGACTATGCCCAATGCGTCAACGCAAAGACATTGTGAAATTTAAGCTGTTTGAAATTGTCATAATTTGGGAATATTGACAAAAACCTTGAAAATATCCCAAAATTCGCTAATTATAAAACTTAGAACGACTTGCTAAATACTTGGCAGCCTATGCCCGACACAACCATGTAAAGAAATTATACAAGATTAGTAGACGGGGGCAGAGCCCCTCGGGGCACTCCTCCCCTCTTTCAGAAGAATTTTGGGAGTTGAATCATGCTGCCCATTGATCAACGAGACATGTCAGTGAGACTTAGTGGCCATTCTGATCGCAAAATTAATAGCAAATTTGGATTTGTGACCCTCAAATGCCCCACATTTGACGTACAACACACATAGCTTCAGCTGAACTGACACAACCAGGTTTTTCAATTGAGGGCGCGTATGGTGGCAAGCAAATTCTTCAAAAATGGTCCCACACATCTCAAAATGAAAAGACAACGTCAAATTCGTGATCAGCATCCCCGGAAAGCCGGAATCGAGTACCCACACGGTAGGTGCCCCTGGCAAATCCAGCAGCCAAAATTTTGAATTCAAATTTCCCGCCAAAATACGCGTCGGACGAAAAAAGTGCTTATAGCGAAAACAACGTATCTTTTGATGCTCTATCACGTGAAAGTCCAACTGACACCGAAATGTCTCAACTGACACCACTTTGCACCGAAATACCGAAAATTTGTTGAAAAAATTGAAATTTCGCCCAAAAATTGCGACCGCCGAAAACTGAAAATCTGCCACAGTAAAGACATTTATAAGCCTGAAAAACTGTGCGAGTATTGTCGAAAATCATTAGCAGAGCAAACAAGCTGTGTGTGTAAAAAGTTCAACCTATACTTTGTGTCTGCCAAATCTTAGTGAACAGTGTAGTGAATTTTATTCGCATAATTAGCCGTATCCAGAAAAGGTATCTTGAAAACGTGCACCACAAATCAAGTGCAGCTATTACCACGATACGGTTGTCTGTACAGCTGATCTAAAGCTCAGTGATATCGCCGCGTTCGCTATATGGTATCGGCATGATACGACGCCGTTTATCTGAAGTTTTATACCTGTGGGAATACGCCACATCGAACAAAAAAACTTGCCAACTGTTTGGTGGAGTCGTTCTCTACCAGAAATTTCGTTTGGTGCACGTATTTCTGCGTTATGACGTTTTTGTCAATTTTGAGAATTTTAGCAAATTGTTGCGTATTTCTATAAAATTCCACATTTGAAAAAAAATTCTTTTGTGTTACAAATTGTCCACGGCCTATACGCTTTCCATTTCTGAAGAAATTTCGCCGCTAGCTCATCAGTCGAAAAAGTCGATTTTCGACATTTTCATATTTTAATTGCAAATATCTCCAAATGGCACTTTTTCAAAACTGAAAAATTGTGTCACAAATTGTTACTGGCTTACGACCTTTCAATTTCTGCATTCACATTCATCAATAAATGACGTTCTGTTTTTGTCAATTTATGGAATTTTGACAAATAATCGCGTATTTCTACAAAATTCCACATTTCCAAAAAACTTCTCTTGCGTTACAAATTATCCGCAGTCTATACTCTTTCCATTTCTGAAGAAATTTCGCCGCTATATCATCAGATGAAAAAGTCGATTTTTGACATTTTCATATTTTGAATAAAAATATCTCAAAACTGCAATTTTAAAAACTGCAAAACTATGTCACAAATCCTTATTGGCATACGACCTTTCCATTTCTGCGTTCACATTCGTCAATAAATGACGTTGTATTTTAGTCAATTTATGCAATTTTGACAAATAATCACGTATTTCTATTAAATTCCACATTTGCAAAAAATTTCTTTTGTGTTACAAATTATCCGCGGTCCATGCTCTTTCCATTTCTGAAGAAATTTCGCCGCTATCTCATCAGGCGAAAAAGTCGATTTTCGACATTTTCATATTTTAATTGTAAATATCTCGAAAATGCGAAATTAGCAACAGAAACGGACATCGGATCCGTACTCAGCGACCTCGACTCTACTTAACCACATATACCGCATATTTTACTTCGTTGCAACGAACGGACGGACGGACGGACACACAGACAGACATTGTCATCCGTATATATACACCTCGCCGCGCTGAGGCGCGGCGAAAAAACTTGCCAAGCATGGAGACTTGCTAGCGTGTGAACACTACTATGACAGCTTTGAGGCTCGGTAAAGAACTTGGCCCACGTTTGGAGCAACCGGACGCGACTACGACGATGACTCAGCAAGACAAACGGACGCCAAACACTTCGCTGGGTGTTATCGACGCCATCGTGTGACAAGATGCCAATCGACAGGGTGGTGGTGTGAGCGTAGGTATAGTCTTCAACGAAACTCGCTACCGGTAGCATTGGGCACAGAGATTTAACGGTGTGTAAAAGTTTTTGCTGACTTGGAGAAACCTGAAGCAGCTACGTCGATGATTGTTTGGGTAATTCGGTGTCAAAACGTCAATGACAAAGGCAGAATAAAGCGCAGCAAAAAAGCAAAAGGGTCGCCGACGTTCGAACCTCGGTCGGCTCGCACGTTTTTGCGCGCGATCCGGCGGCTTTCCCGCCTACGCCATGCTGTCGCATCACAGCGCTTCTCAAAACGGCGCTCTTATACTCTCAGTTGGCGTCTATTCAGCAGACTACGGTGCTTTAGCGCGTGATATGCCCCGGAAGCACCGTAACATTGCAAATAGAGATAATTTGTCGAAAAATTTCAAACTTCAAACGTTACACCCACGCTCATTTTGAAATTAGCAACAGCAAATCTCATCGGATCCGTAATCGGCGACATCGACTCTACCTGACGCCATCTGTCACGTGTTTTACTTCGGCAGGACAAAAAAGTTCGCGGACTACACATCGTCATCTGTATATATACACATCGCCGCGCTGAGGCGCGGCGAAAAAATGGGAAAGGTGGAACTTTTGATTTTTGACCCAAAAATCTATTTTTTCATATTTTCACCTGAAATTTGGCGGTTTCACAAAAGGTGATCTACTACAAAGTTGTAGAGCTCGCCGAGCGCTATCAAATGGCCTTAGTCCCATGTCGAAGACGATACCTGTCAAAAGTTACGCCTGGCCGAATTTTTACCCGGAAACCCGGGACCCAACTTTGGACCGAATTTCCCGTCCTGGGCTCCATCTGACCGGATTTCTAAACCTCAGCCGGAAATCTACTATATGGGCCCTCTCTCTTACGAGAATATAGATCGTATTCGTTTTAACACAGAGCAGCTACAATCCAGGCCGCAAACCCTATTTTGGGGTCGAAAAACCCGGTTTTTGCTACCCAGCCCGGGCAGGTCCTGACCCAGCCCGACGGCGCCCCTACTATCGGATACCCCAATGTCTTTTACATATTCGGGACAAAGCTCGTCTCCCTCCGTTCTACCAGAACACTATTCTAGGCGTCCAAAGTTCGTCGGAGGCCGAAAAACCGGGTTTTTGGCAACTTGCCAAAAATCGGGTCCCGGACGGAAGTCGAGACCTTCGATCCACCCTGCGCCTTCCAGAGACCTATCGAATAAAAAAAAATTCGCCCCGATCGGCCAACTCTAGCTCGACTTATGAGCGTTCCAATTTACACAGAATCCGCACCATCACTATAGCACTCCTCCCTTTTGGAGGGGAGGAGTGCCAAAAATTTAAGCTGTTTGAAATTGTCGAAAACTTGGGAATTTTGACAATACCCTTGAAAATATCCCTACTATCGTTAATTATAAAATCTGAAACTATTCGATAAATACTTGGCAGACTATGCTCGACACATCCGTGAAAAGAAAATTTGAAATTTAAGCTGTTTGAAATTGTCGAAATTTGTGGATTTTAACAAAATCCTTAAAAATATCCTAAATTTCGTTAATTATATTCGCTGAAACTATTTGCTAAATACTTGGCAGACTATGCTCGATACATCCGTGCAAAGAAGTTTTGAAATTTAAGCTGTTTGAATTTGTCAAAATTTGGGAATTTTGACAAAAACCTTAAAAATATCCCTAATTTTGTTAATTCTAAAATCTAAAACTATTTGATAAATACTTGGCAGACTATGGTCGACACATCCGGGAAAAGAAATTTCGAAATTTAAGCTGTTTGAAATTGTCGAAATTTGTGGATTTTAACAAAATCCTTAAAAATATCTTAAATTTCGTTAATTATAATTGCTGAAACTATTTGCTAAATACTTGGCAAACTATGCTCGATACATCGGTGCAAAGAAGTTTTGAAATATAAGCTGTTTGAATTGTTCGAAATTTGGGAATTTTGACAAAAACCTTGAAAATATACCTAATTTGGTGAATTCCAAAATCCGAAACTATGTCACAAATTCATCGCGTCTTACGCCCTTTCCATTTCAGCAAAAACTTTCTCGATACGACCTGTAAATAAAAGTGTCATTTTTGACATTTTCATATTTTAATTGCAAATATCTCGAAATAGCGAAATTAGCAACAGAAACGGACAACGTCACGTTACTCAGCGCATTCGACTCCATCGGATGGCACTAACCGTCGTGTCTAGTTGTTCCGGACAGACAGACAGACAGACAGACAGACACACACACACACAAACAGACAATAGCGTCCGTATATATACTCGCCGCCCTGGGGGGCGGCGAAAAAACGCAACAACAACACCGAATTTTTATTTGCCGTCATCGGAAATGCACAGAATAACTTCAAACTCAATTTTGAAAATTGGGCCCCAGGACCCAAAATTGGGCTGCCGGGCACCAAAATAGCGTGGGAGACGCCAAGAATCGCAAAACCAATGTCGGATTTGTGTTCGCCATCGTCAAAAACCCCCAGAGCATCTTAAAACTCAATTTTGAAAATTGGGCCCCAGGACCCAAAATTGGGCCGCCTGGCACCAAAATCACGACAATCTTTATCCAAAACGCAAAAATAACACCAGATTTGGAATCAGTGACCTCGAAAGTGCCGAAATCGACCCTAACATTGATTTCGTATTCAGGAGTAGAAATTCCGACTTTTGGACCCCGGCGGGATACGGTAGACAAAAAAATAATTTCGAAAACTGCTTCCGGGTCACTTTTTAACGGGGAATCGCGTGGTGCAGTCCATTTTGCTGCAACGAGTCGCAATCGAGCGTTAAAACTGCCTAAAGTCGAAAAGTGCCAAAATTTGGACAAAATCGAGGCCCTTTGAGCCAACGTTTTAAAAGATCTACCGCGCCGATTCCGGCGAATTTGGTGTCAAATTAAAGCAAATCGATAGGCGCAGACCGGAAAAAAGCGTTTAGAGCGGTTTTACACCAGAATCTCACAAGGCGATTTTTTACACCGAAATTTCACACCTCTGAAATTTTCTTTTGGCCACAACTTCCGCGTGGGCCCACCTAGAAAGCTGGGGTTTCTTTTCCGATCTAGATATTCTCGAGGACTATAACATATCCAAAAATCACCAAAATCGATTAAGTATTGCGAAAGATATGGAGCGGTAACGGTTTTCAGTGTACTACAGAATTCGAATTTTTGAATTTTCTCAAAATTTTCCCACTACGCGAAAAAAACGGAGGTCAGTCCACACTATCTATCCCTCGATAGCTATCGATTAAAAAAACCGCGTCGAAATCGGACGAACGCGAGAAATCTTGGGGTAAAAATTTTTATTTTCGGTGCCTCCACTATAGCACTCCGCCCTTCTAGGGTCGGAGTGCTAAAAACGAGCAGTAGTCTTTTTGATTGGTGAAAACATGAAACCGGAGTTGGGTTTTCGCTAGAGTGATCAAGGAGAACTTGGGGTGGGGCTGCAGTTGTCGAGGCAAAACTTTTCAACTTCTTGTGCTTGCTGTGACCTATCCGTGGTACTCAGAGTCTGTGTGTGCTTACTTTTTGGAAAAATTCGACCTTGTGTGTTGTGATAAGATCAATAATACCAATCTTGAGAGCGCACAGCTATTGTTGAGACGCGCTCGTGTTGGTCGTCCTCTGTTGTTCCTTCGCTGAAACTGATGATTCAGTGGCGCAATTGAGTCTATCTATAATCTGTTATGGATTCCATACGTGTAACCGGGGGGGGGGGGGGGGGGGGGGGGGGGGGGGGGGGTAAGCCCCCCCCCTAGCCGAAAGTGTACCCCCCCCCCCATACCCCCCCCCCAGGTACCCCCCTCCCGCCTTCCCCAAACGACCCCCCCCTAGAATTTCAAAAATTTTCGCCTGCGGCGCTTAAAAATGGCAAAAATTTCGCCTGCGGCGCTTGAAAATAGCAAAATTTTCGCCTGCGGCGCTACATTTTGGACGTTTGTGACCAAAAATAAGCGATTTTTGGCACTTTTTGGCCTATTGTTGCAAAATTTTCTTATTTTTTTGGTACTTTTTTGGCAAAATTTTTAGGTCATTTGACCCCCCCTCCAGGGGCCTCAGACCCCCCCCCCCCCCTGAGGGGTCCTATACCCCCCCGACCCCCCCTGGCCGGTTGGCGCTTACACGTATGATGGATTCTATATCTCGCAGTCCGATTTACCAAAGTAAAACTCGAAATGCGTATGGATTTCTCATACAGCACTACACAAAAGCAGCTACAGCCTTAATCTAAGAATCTCTACATACATAAATACATAAACGCATTAGAAGCAATCGTCATTGGACGAAAGCAATCACAGCTTCTCCCACACATGTTTCATCGCCGCCAGCGCGTCGACGTTGGCTTCTTGTTGCACAACAGCGTTGCTCTTCGCAGCCCCAAAGAGCAACAGCCAAGTGAGGGGCTTTGGCAGCGCTTCAAGAGCCCACTGCCTGAGCAGCGAACTGTTTCTGACGCAGAGAACGCTATAGAATGCACCGGAGACGGGCATTACCAGCGAAGAGTAGAGATAGGCGACGTCAATTGACGCGTTGTTTGACGCAGTCTGTTGAGACAAACCGGAGGAAACGGCGACTATGGCGAGAAGAGTGCATATGCTGGCCAGATGGACCGACAACACCTTCAGAATGAAAGAGCCCACGCGGATGTTCTCCCGCAGCTGGTAGCGCGCCGAAAGACTTGACGAGACGGCGCTCTCCACTGAATGTGAATTGAAGACATACTCATGACGCGTGGCGTTATGCGTACGACGCCACATCACACAATAGTGCATGCCGCGTCCACGCAGTCCCACTAGGTTAGGTACTACTACTCCACGCCACTGCAAGCCCACGGCACGCGATGGCACGCACCTGTAACTGGCGTAGCCATTGCTGCTCTATTTGGTTGGATGGACATCCGTTCCATTCTTCCAAGTCGAACTTTATTGTAGGCAGTCAGCAGTGCAAACACAACGGTTAGCAAAAGTTCCATCAACTGAAACATTGCGACGATGCCGAATGACGTGTCATTGTTAGCTGGAGTGTGCTGCACTGAAGAACTATGTGGCAGCAACTCGGTGGAATGCAGCCACGTGGCGTGTACCACGGGTGCCAGCAGTACGAACGATGGCAGCCACTGCAAAGCTTGCAGAGTTGGTGAGTTGGCAGTTCGATTTACATGTGTTGGGGATATCGATTCATGAAATGGCACCTGCAAGAGAAGAATGGCAGCTGTGATCTTCCAACCTCCCTTTGTCTGGTCGTACTTTCTGAACTGCCAGCTGGCTACCAGCCTTTCTCCAGCCAAAGGAAATGCAGCGCAAGTGACCCCAGAGACCGCAATGAAAATTGGGCTCATTATATAGTGCAATACGTGGTGGTTCTCAAACCGTCACATGGGTGCTAGGGGCCCTGTTCGCAGGTTCTTATGGTGGTATGTTAATGAAAACTTCTAAACTCTGTAAACATCTACATGGCTCCCTAACGTAACAAAGTGTACAAATTTTGTGATGAATTTAGCTGATGTGTGACAGTTACGATGTGTGACAGTCCGTTTGTAAGACTATAGTACAGTTCACTGAATAGCCGAAGTTCAGAGTGTTATCGTGGAGCTTCAAAGTTTTGAGCCAATGCTGCTTCATCCCCATAAAACCCTGTCGTCCTTTTGCCTAAGTCACTGATTGTGAAGTTTTCCATGATACCTATTCAACAACAATACTGCACTGTAACCCCGCGAACAGAGACGTCGATGAGAAAGCCGAGTATGAGGTTGTGCGCAGCCAGACTCGCCCAGCACGCCATAAGGATTACAACGCTGAACGATAGGCCCACTAGAATAACCCTGACTTGTCTGGGGTAGGCCTGCCTCTTCAGTACTTGATATCCAGCCAAGAGTGTTACAATAAGGGTTAGAGATGCAACTAGAGACTGCACAGCGTGCCCTGCCATCATCCAAGGGTCGGTGTATAGCTGCCGTGAGAAGAGGCAGAAGTTTGAATAATTGGCGAAAGCAATACGTAACTGAACGAAGTAGAT
>JASAMZ010009715.1:0-27890 GCA_030248115.1 Linhomoeus sp. GSCO2_2
TTAGGTACGTTGTTGTGTGCACCTACATGTAGAACGACCATGCTTACACGCACTGCACAGTATGTGCTGTTTGTACCTACAGTGCACGTACGACGTTTGAAGGTCCTGATTGGCTCTGGCAAGCGGCTAACGTGTAGTAAAATGCAGTAAAGCAAAACATAGTAATCTTGGCAAAATATTTTTCTGCCGCTGAAGCCTTTGCAATACCAAGTCGTACGCCTCCTACATATGTAATAGCTTAAATAACACAAATATTAAACAAAAATAGTATACCGTAAATCCTCCAATAAGCGCTTGGGCGACTATTTTTTGCGCTTATTGCAAGGGGCGCTTATTAAAACTCGGCCCCTCGAGAGAGCCAAAATTTCCCCAAGATTTTGCCACATTATTGTCTACATTTGCACATATTTCAGACTGAAACTGTTGAAGGTTTGATCAAAGTTTTGATACATACAATTGCTGCCAGAGATAGCATAATCTTTGTTAGGAATTGTCACATAGTGCATGGTACATAGGTTGGTACTTGGTACTACCGGCACTTACAAAGTGTGGGCGCCTATTGGCGGAGGTGCGCTTTTTCAAGGGGGGTGGGCGCTTATTGGAGGATTTACGGTAGGTAGGCATTAGGTATATGCCAAAAATGGTTTGTTGCGTGATAAATGGCCCGAAGTCAAAGACTCAAAGCCATTAATGAACGTTTAGATTCCTCTCTTTCTATACGAAGGATTGTTAGGCACGAGCACTACCGTCTACATCCATTGCAAATGCCAAGTTTGCGACGATAACGACTCAACAAAGAATTCTCAAAATGGCACCATTCTTCTCGCGCATCACATAGTACCGGTACGTAATCCCTGCTTTGTTTCGCCCGACCTCACGCGATACCACACGAGAGCTCGACGTGCGTGCGCCTGTGCGGGCGTCCGTCCGTCACACTCTCAATTCTCGGCGTTGAGAGGATCTTGGGCTCTATGGATAGGCCGAGATTCAAAAGTTTGAATTCCGCGAGTCACATTAAACAAACCTCCAAAACGCAGAACGGCTCTATCTCGTTCGTTTTGCGTCGTGATGAGGTTCGTAATAGCTTGCCTAACGCCTCTCAACGCGGTCTTACATGTGACAGCAAATATTTTCAGTTAGTTTGCCTCGCACCATCCAAATCGACACTTTGTCACTTTAGCACTAAAATCGCTCTAACTCTCTCACTTTGCGAACTGGAGAGACAATCTCGAGCTTATTGGATAGGCTTCGGCTCACGGAAACTCTAACTTGCTCGTCTTGCGTCGTAGAGAGACGATCTTGGACCCATTCAATAGCGCTTGACTCAGTGATCATTTGTACTTCCATTGTTTGCGACTAAATAATTGAATTTTCCAAGTTACAGTTATCCAAAAGTCCAAACACGTTAAACGGCTCTAGCTATCTCGTCTTACCTATGTCGAAGCGTGGCAATCGACACGTCATTTGAATGCTCTCGACGCGCTCTTTTACGTGAATGCAAATGTTTTTTTCGCCGCCCCCCAGGGCGGCGAGTATATATACGGACGCTATTGTCTGTTCGTGGGTCTGTGTGTCTGTGTGTCTGTGTGTGTGTGGGTGTCACAAAACTAGACATGACGGTTAGTGCCACCCAATGGAGTCGAATGCGCTGAGTAACGTGCCGTTGTCCGTTTCTGTTGCTAATTTCCCTATATCGAGATATTTACAATTAAAATACGAAAATGTCAAAAATGACACTTTTATTTACAAGTCGTATCGGCAAAGTTTTTGTTGAAATGGAAAGGGCACAAGACGCGATGAATTTGTGACATAGTTTCGGATTTTGGAATTCATCAAATTAGGGATATTTTCAAGGTTTTTGTCAAAATTCCCAAATTTCGAACAATTCAAACAGCTTATATTTCAAAACTTCTTTGCACCGATGTATCAAGCATAGTCTGCCAAGTATTTAGCAAATAGTTTCAGCAATTATAATTAACGAAATTTAGGATATTTTTAAGGATTTTGTTAAAATCCCCAAATTTCGACAATTTCAAACAGCTTAAATTTCAAAATTTGTTTTCACGGATGTGTCGAGCATAGTCTACCAAGTATTTATCAAATAGTTTCAGATTTTATAATTAACGAAATTAGGGATATTTTCAAGGGTATTGTCAAAAATCCAAAATTTCGACAATTTCAAAAAGCTTAAATTTCATAATTTCTTTGCGCGAATGTATGGAGCAGAGTCTGCCAAGCAATTAACAAATAGTTTCAGATTTTATAATTAACGAATTTAGGGATATTTTCAAGGGTATTTTCAAAATTCCCAAATTTCGGCAATTTCAAACAGCTTAACTTTCAAAAGTTCTTTGCACGGATGTGTCGAGCATAGCATGCCAAGTATTTAACAAATAGTTTCAGAGATTATAATTAATGAAATTTAGGATATTTGTAAGGGTTTTGTCAAAATCCCCAAATTTCGATAATTTCAAACGGCTTAAATTTTAAAGTTTCTTTGCACGGAAGTATCGAGCATAGTCTGCCATGTATTTAACAAATAGTTTCGGATTTTATAATTAACGAATTTACGTATATTTTCAAGGGTATTGTTAAAATTCCCAAATTTAGACAATTTCAAACAGCTTAAATTTCAAAATTTCTTTTCACGGATGTGTCGAGCATAGTCTACTAAGTATTTATCAAATAGTTTCAGATTTTATAATTAACGAAATTAGGGATATTTTCAAGGGTATTGTCAAAAATCCAAAATTTCGACAATTTCAAAAAGCTTAAATTTCATAATTTCTTTGCGCGAATGTATGGAGCAGAGTCTGCCAAGCAATTAACAAATAGTTTCAGATTTTATAATTAACAAATTTAGGGATATTTTCAAGGGTATTTTCAAAATATCCAAATTTCGGCAATTTCAAACAGCTTAACTTTCAAAAGTTCTTTGCACGGATGTGTCGAGCATAGCATGCCAAGTGTTTAACAAATAGTTTCAGAGATTATAATTAATGAAATTTAGGATATTTGCAAGGGTTTTGTCAAAATCCCCAAATTTCGACAATTTCAAACGGCTTAAATTTCAAAGTTTCTTTGCACGGAAGTATCGAGCATAGTCTGCCATGTATTTAACAAATAGTTTCGGATTTTATAATTAACGAATTTACGTATATTTTCAAGGGTATTGTTAAAATTCCCAAATTTAGACAATTTCAAATAGCTTAAATTTCAGAATGTCTTTGCATGGTTGTGTTGGGAATAGTCTGTCAACTACTTAGCAAATAGTTCTATATTTTATAATTAACGAATATAGGGATATTTTCAAGGTTTTTCTCAAAATTGTCAAATTTCGACAATTTCAAACAACTTAAATTTCAAAATATCTTTGCTTGGATGTACCGGGCGTAGTATGTCAAGTAATTATGAAACAGTTTCAGATTTTAGAATTGAAGAAATTAGGTATATTTTCAAGGGTTTTGTAAAATATTGCAGATTTCGGCATTTTCAAATGGCTACAACTAAGCAATATTTTTCCATGGATGTGTCGTGCAACGTATGTTTTGCCACATATTCGATCGAACACGAAACGCGGCAATTACTGTGCGGTCCTGCAATCTACAGCAATGGTGTCGTAACCGCCCGCATTTGTGACCCAAAAGAAAAGGGCGTCGTCCCATTTAGACCCTCTTCATTCCAAAGTGAACCTGCGGCGAACATTCCTGATCCATATATGGATCAGTACCCACCAATACGGATCTTATAGGCAACGATTGCCCAAGAATGGCACAAACTACCTTTGAAAACTCGAGGTAACTGCGGCGAAACTCCCCGAAGAAATGCTCAACTTTCTATTCTGACGCACTATTGAATATACTCCTCAAATGCACAACACACTATGCAATGCCAATCAACCATCATCGGGTTTTTACTCTAAGCTTGTTAACTAAAACAGGCAACATGGAAAATAATACTTTCGAGCTTTTGCGCAGGAATGGCTCGTAATTGTTTGTGTTGCAACTAAAGCGTACCCTCGGCACGTCATTTGGAGTCTCACAACGCACTCTTTTGTACGACAATTTGTTTTATAACGTAGCAAGATGTGCGACACGGTTTGAACGCTCGTGATGCACTCTTTTATGCTCTGTCAAATGTTTGCTACAACTTTGACAAATTTTTGTCGCTATTTAATCAGCGGAGGTAGAAACAGGGAACGATCTACTCGCTCTAAAAGCCAAATCCCGGACGACATCAATATTGCTATGCAATACCCCATTGCAAAGGGGGGGGGGGGGGGGGGATTCGTGACGTGGAGCAATATGGGTGGTATATTACATAAGCAAAATTTTGGACTCGTCTAACATACGTTTTATTTCATGATTAGACAATTAGACCAATGCAGCAGAAGGGTGCTTGCCCCATTGATAAATCTGAAAGTTTGAAAGACTCTGAAGCTTTGTTCAGTGCCAGCCTCATCTACCTGCAGAGCTATGTGAAACTCCAGGTCTATACACGAACGAGCCAGACTACAAAATATTGAGCCACGCTGTCTTCGGGCCCATAAACATAAAGCATAAAACAGCTACCACAGGCTCACAAGTGGTAAGCCAAATGAGTTTGGGCTTTCCTTTGCATGAAGTAATTGGCAATAAATAATAGCATGTTTCTGAATTGTGTGTTGGGCGGAAGTCTGCTGGGCTGTAAAGCAATTAAGCATTTATGAAATACTGTGAAATGACCAGCTTTCTGCCACAAGGATGCCTGCAGCAAATCGTTTATCCAGTTGATAGTTCTTTTCTATTGCATGCTATTCTGTGCACTGTGCAGTAAAACAGCAGGCATCATCTACCTTGTCTGTCCTTGCTACATATTGCCTTTGCCATTATCAGCTCTGTCCAGAACGTCCGTTGAGCTGAACCACTATCTTCAGTTTACAAAATTGTCCACAATGCAAATGAGCATTTGTCCAGTCCGGTAGACACATCCCTTTACAAGTGGTTATTCAGACACAGTCACCAGCCACAAGTTCGCTACTCGACTATCTGAACCCCAAGCTCTTGGGTTCCGGCTACAAGCTGGAGGTCGACGCGGATGTGAGATCGAGGAAGAAGAAAAGGAATCAGACGATTGATGTCGACATAAAAGCCCAGCTGAAGAAACTGGGTACACCAATTGTGCAGCGGCTGGTGCAGCAAATTATCCCCTTCGGACACCCTATCAGCGAGTTTTTCAAGCTGAAGCGGAAGAAACCGTGAGAATGGAGCCGAAATAAAATCGTTCAATTTTATGGGATTAAAAGAGGAATGATATTTGGGCGGTTTAGTGTATTTCGGATATACTTTAGTTCTTCGACTTGTCTGGCGTTGGTTCTTTGTGAGGACAGATGCATTGATTGACCAAGGGTGTTTCGACATTGGCTGAACTCTGAACCTTTGGGTGTGGCTGACAACGACACATGGCTTCAGCAAAATGTACTCGCGTACATCCCATTTGCACTCAATCGTACAAGTAGAGTTTTCATGTTAGTGCTGCACTCTTCTGGTATGCAACACCTTGCACGAAAGTTCTAATGATGCTCTTTTGCGTGACGTCAAGAATTTTTCAAGTTACCTCATCTTGACATGAGATTGTCAACACTTCCTCGTATTGCAGAGCGCGACAAGTGATAGACCATTCAGAAGTTCAAATAGCACGTTGTCTTCTGTCAACAGTGAGTTAACATAAGTTCTTACTAGTGTTGTACTTACTCCAATGAGGGGTTTTAAAGGGATATATTATTATCTCTAGCAAAGGTTGTAGGGTTCAGTGGATGTGATGTATTTATTGATGTATTAAGTTTCGTTGGAGTGGTAGGTGGGGGAGTTGGGGCGTAGCAGGGGTATCACTTACACTTTGCTGAAGCAGAATATGTGACACAAAGTAAGTCTCATCTTAATGGCTTTGTGCTGATTGGTCAATGGGATAATACCAAGTTTAGAAGTGGTGACAGATGTCTCTCCATCGGCTACAAAAGTGATGCTCACTCCAAGAAAGCGTCAATTTGCCTTTAGAACAACTGTCATGTTGGCAATGAAGTCGCTAGGCCTTCTGACAGTCGTCTTGGCAGTGGCCGATGCCAGTTTGGACAAGGAACTCAAAGAGAAAATACGTAGCCAGACAACGGTACTACCATGTGTTGTCATGTAAAGTCTTTACATTGTGTAAAAGTCCTTAGCTAACTGAGTTGTCTACTTGGATTAGATAGTAAATTACATATATAGACTTTGGTTCGGTCAGCGATTTTGACGAAATGCGCTCACATCTTTGCTAGCATAGGGACCAGCCACAAAACTTCCAGAAATCTCTCTAATCGAACAAGCGGATCATAAGAAATGTTCTCGCAAACAAAGAACTGACTGGCGTTCAGGCACGGATCCAGGGGGGGGGGGGGGGGGCAGGACGCCCGGGCCCCCCCTAAAGCATGGACTGTAGTACTGGGCGGGCCCTTGAAAATTGGAAGTAAAGGCCCACAAACGTAAAAATTTTTGCCTGCGGCGCTTGGATATGGCAAGATTTTCGTCTGCGAAGCTTAGAAATGGCAAAAATTTCGCCTGCGGCGCTTAGAAACGGCAAAAATTTCGCCTGCGGCGCTTAGAAATGACAGATTTTCGTCTGTGGCAATTAACAAGCTGTTTTAAAAAAGTTGAGTTGTTTTATTAATACAGAGTGGTTCGTGAGTCTTTTAAAGTGGAAGAGTAAAAGAGTGGATACTTTTGTAAAGTATTTCGAAGCCTTTCCGATATGACGCGCGCCCGCCCGGAGTCCACTGTTCATGCGCTACTTCTGACACGCTCCTTTCTGAGAGGTTCTTGCAGGGCAACATTGGGATCGCCCGGGATTAATTTTTTGAGCAAGGCACACGCATTTCTGAGCGGTTGTTGCAAGGCAACATTGGGATCGCCCGGGATTAATTTTTTTAGCAGACAAAGTTGTTCGTAAGACAAGGGTTTAAAAAACAAAAGTATTTCTTTAGTAATGACCGTTCAACAACTGCCTACACGTAAGCTTTCAAACGGTCGAACGAATGCCGCTCTACAACGTAAGACGAGCGAGTTAGGGCCCATTTGCTGTTTGAACCTTTGGGTTACTGTAGCTCGCGATATTCAAACTTTTAAGTTTCGACCAATAGAAGAATAAATGATCAGTGAGTCAAGAGCTATCCAGCAACTCAAGATCGTCTCTCTACGACGCACGCTGAGCGAGTTAGAGCGATTTCTATGCTAAAACGCAAGACTGTCGCTTTTCGTGGTGCGTGTTTGCGTAATTAACAATTTTTTTACGTTAAGTGAAAGAGCACGTCGAGACCTTTTAGTTGACCTATCGCACGCCGCTCTACGACGTAAGAGGAGCGTGTTAGAGCCGTTTTGCGTTTTGAACCCTCGGGTTACTGTAGCGCGCGCAATTCAAACTCTTGAATTTTGAGGTCTCTTAACGGAATTATCAGTGTGCCGAAACCTATTCAACGAACTCAAGATCGTCTCTCTATGACGGACGACGAGCGAGTTAGACAAATTTCGCGTTTTAAATTTTTGGGTTACTGTAGCTCCCGAAATTCAAACTTTTGAGTTTCGACCAATAGAAGAACAAATCATCAGTGAGTCGAGAGCTATCCAACCAACCCAAGATCGTCTCCGTACGACGCACGCTGAGCGAGTTTAAGCAATTTCCATGCTAAAAACGCGAGAGTGTCGCCTTTCGCGGTGCGTGTTTGCGTAATTAACAAATTATTTACGCCAAGTGAAAGAGCACGTTGAGACCTTTTAGTTGACCTATCGCACGCCGCTCTACGACGTAAGACGAGCGTGTTAGAGCCGTTTTGCGTTTTGGGCCCTCGGGTTACTGTAGCGCGCGCAATTCAAACTTTTGAATTTTGAGTTCTCTTAACGGAATTATCAGTGTGCCGAAACCTATTCAACGAACTCAAGATCGTCTCTCTATGACGGACGACGAGCGAGTTAGACAAATTTCGCGTTTTAAATTTTTGGGTTACTGTAGCTCCCGAAATTCAAACTTTTGAGTTTCGACCAATAGAAGAACAAATCATCAGTGAGTCGAGAGCTATCCAACCAACCCAAGATCGTCTCCGTACGACGCACGCTGAGCGAGTTTAAGCAATTTCCGTGCTAAAAACGCGAGAGTGTCGCCTTTCGCGGTGCGTGTTTGCGTAATTAACAAATTATTTACGCCAAGTGAAAGAGCACGTTGAGACCTTTTAGTTGACCGCACGCCGCTCTACGACGTAAGACGAGCGTGTTAGAGCCGTTTTGCGTTTTGGGCCCTCGGGTTACTGTAGCGCGCGCAATTCAAACTTTTGAATTTTGAGTTCTCTTAACGGAATTATCAGTGTGCCGAAACCTATTCAACGAACTCAAGATCGTCTCTCTATGACGGAAGACGAGCGAGTTAGACAAGTTTCGCGTTTTAAATCTTTGGGTTACTGTAGCTCCCGAAATTCAAACTTTTGAGTTTCGACCAATAGAAGAACAAATGATCAGTGAGTCGAGAGCTATCCAACCAACCCAAGATCGTCTCCGTACGACGCACGCTGAGCGAGTTAGAGCGATTTTTGCGTTAAACACGCGAGAATGTCGCTTTTCGTGTTGCGTGTTTGCGTAATTAAGAAAACTTTGAATGCCAAGCGAAAGAGCACGTCGAGACCTGCTAGTTGACCTATCGCACGCCGCTCTACGACGTAAGACGAGCGAGTTAGAGCCGTTTTCCTTTTAGACCTTTGCGTTACTGTAGCGCGCGCAATTCAAACTTTTGAATTTCGAAGTCTCTTAGCAACATTACCAGTGAGTCGAGACCTATCCATAAAGTCCAAGATCTCCTTCTTACGACAAACCAACGCCGAGATCTGAGAGCGTGACGCACGGACGCACGGACGGACGCACGCACGATAAGCTCTCGTAGGGGTTCGCCCGGCTGAGGCCGGGCGAAAAAATGGCAGAATCTTCGCCTGCGGCGCTTAGAAAAGGCAAAAATTTCGCCTGCGGCGCTTGGAAATGACAGATTTTCGTCTGTGGCGATTAGAAATGGCAAAATTTTCGCCTGCAAAATTTAAGAAAACTTCTAAAAGTGTATACGTTTTTTCGCCGCGCCTCAGCGCGGCGAGGTGTATATATACGGATGACAATGTGTGTGTGTGTGTGTGTCTGTGTGTGTGTGTGTGTGTTTCCGTCGCACCGAAGTAAAGTCAGTGACATATGTGGCCAAGTAGAGTCGATGTCGCTGAGTACGGATCCGATGTCCGTTTCTGTTGCTAATTTCGCATGCTCGAGATATTCGCAATTAAAATTCGAAAATGTCGAAAATCGACTTTTTCGTCTGATGAGCTAGCCGCAAAATTTCTTCAGAAATGGAAGGAGCATGGATCGCGGATAATTTGTAGCACAAAAGAAATTTTTTGCAAATGTGGAATTTAGTAGAAATACGCGATTATTCGTCAAAATTGCATAACTTGACTAAAATACAACGTCATTTATTGACGAATGTGAATGCAGAAATGGAAAGGTCGTATGCCAATAAGGATTTGTGACATATTTTTGCAGTTGTTAAAAATTGCAATTTCGAGATATATTTAATCAAAATATGGAAATGTCGAAATCGACTTTTTCACCTGATGATATAGCGGCGAAATTTCTTCAGAAATGGAAAGAGTATAGACTGCGGATAATTTGTAACGCAAGAGAAATTTTTTGCAAATATGGAATTTAATATAAATACGTGATTATTTTTCAAAATTTTATAAATCAACAAAATATAACGTCGTTTTTTGACGAATTTGAACGCAGAAATGGTAAGGCCGTATGCCAATAAGAATTTGTGACATAGTTTTACAGTTTTATTAAATTCCAATTTCGAGATATTTAGAATTAAAATTTAAGAAAATTTCAAAATCGAGGTTTTCGCCTGATGGCCAGAACAGCGGTTTATTGATGAATGTGCACTCGGAAACGAAGTGCGTACGCTGAAAACAAGAATTCGCTCGCACCAAACTTTTGGCGAGTTTTTTTTGTTGGATGTGACGTTTTCACACAGGTAGGAAACATCAGATAAACGGCGTCGTATCATGCCGATAACATATAGCGAACGCGGCGATATCACTGAGCTTCAGATCAGCTGTACAGACAACCGTATCGTGGGGATAGCTGCACTTGGCATTAAGGTACACATTCTCAAGACACTTTCTCCAGATGCGGCTAACGATGTGTACAAAGTTCCCTATGCTATTCACCAAAATTTGACAGACACAAAGTATAGGTTGAACTTTTTACACACACGGCTTGTTGCCCCCCCCCCCCACAGAATAAGCTCCGGTATTAAAAAGTTGAGTTGGTATTCTGACTGACTTTGTAAAGAGCTGCGTTCTTTCTGCAGAGAGTGCGAGAGTTCATCGCCCGCACGCTCCGCTTCATGAGCCCCCGCTTCGCAAGAGCTTATTGCATAGCAATATTGATTTCGCCCGCGATTTGGCTTTTAAAGCAAGAACATTCCTCTTTCAAGCAACGTTTTAAAAAGGTGACAAAAACTTGTAAAAGTTTTGGCAAACAATTGACAGAGCACAAAGCAGCGCACTACAAGCAATCAAACCGTGTCGCACTTCCGGAATGGCCCTATTCGGCGCAGCCAACTAGGCGCGGCCGACTAGGCGCAGCTAGCTAGGCGCGAGACAACTAGGCGCAAGCCCAACTAGGCGCGAGACAACTAGGCGCACGGCCAACTAGGCGCGAGACGACTAGGCGCAAGCCCAAGCGTCAAAGTATCAATTCCCACAATAGTGTTACGTCCCAACACACGACAGACACCACTCAGTTGTTCATCTTGAAGTTGTGAGCGATCCCCCTCAAGAAATCGCCGTAGGCTCTGTTGTCGAAATCTCTGACGATCCGCAGGATTCTGCGGTCGCAGTCGCGGAGCTTCTTCAGTTTCTTCGTGGGGCTGTTTCCAGCATTCAGCCACTCCCAAAAAACGTCCCGGTTCTTCTGCACCTTTCGAAGTCCATCTATGAACTTCCAGACGGTCGGATGGTCCATCTGCAACTCACACTGGACTGGGCGGTGCGCCGCTTCAGCAGGATTGTTGGTGCGGTGTTGCTCCGCCAGAACTCTCAGGTGGACGTTCCAGACGTCGCGAGGGAAACTTTTGCAGTCGCATGAAAGAACGCGTCGAGAGCTTTCACCTGACGTGTCGATTGCCGCTCTACGACGTACAACACGAGCGAGCTAGGGCCGTTTTGCGTTTTGACCTTCGGGTTACTGTAGCGCGCGCAATTCAAACTTTTGAATTTCGAAACCTCTTAGCGGAATGATCAGTGAGTCAAGACCTATCCGTAGAGCCCAAGATGTCCGCTCTACGACTTTCCAACGCCGAGATCTGGGAGCGTTACGGACGGACGGACGTAGAGTACGTACAATACGCACGCACGCACGCACGCCGAGCTCTCGTATAGTCTCGTCCGCCTGAGGGCGGGCGAAAAAATCCTAGATCCGTGTCTGCTGACGTTTGCCGTAGCGCACACTGCACAACCAACAGTGCACAACTCAGATGAAGTGCAGTTTCTATGACGACGACCAAGTGACAGCGGAAGCGGCTGTGAGTCTTGATGGCGTCGACTCCTCACTCGAGGCTCGAGTGAGCCAAATCAAGGTCTATCTGGGGCCTGCCAACAACGAGCAGTGCTCCATACCATTGGAGATACCTCAATCGGAGTATTTCTACCGGCGATTCTTGTACCCCACTACTTGCGGAGCGAAGTACAACTCGACGAAAACGGATATTCTAGTCACTGCATTGGTAACGAGGACAAGAACAATTTCCATCACTATTGAAGTGTGTTAACTGCTAAATGCCCTTGCTTTAGGTCACTATTGAAATTCCGGGCAATGACACGCTCCGCAACAATGTATCGTGCCTATACCTTCGTCAAGTGAGCCCTCCTAGTTACTCGTGTATACGATACTTGGGTATTGACCAGACTCTGAACGATTGTCACGTGAGCTATGTAGGTATTCTGTTGAATTGAAGGAAGGGAAAAGCTTGCCGTCAGATTTGGTTATCAAGAGACTAGACGACAGCCTACAAGAGAACTTACGTGAAGGAGATGTTATTTCAATCGGACAATCGGTTCTTGTGGAGCCCAAACCGATGACTCGCGACCTAAGATGCCACTATAGACATGCGCTGGGTACTGTCCACTCTCCGGTCAAAGAGAACTACAATATCAAAAGAAAATACTTTCCAAAACATGCATAAATGCAACGTTTGTGTTGGATAAGCTTCGTTTGGCTGCTGCTAACGTGAAATAGCATGATAATTGAGCTATTTCTACACCGCTGCAACGCTCTACATGCAAAACGACAGTTTCGTAGAGAAACTACTTGGAGACCCGAAACTAGTAAATCGATGCGCCTCTCAGGGGCAAAACTAATTGGAGACACGCAACTATTAGGAGAGCGAAACTAATCGGCACTTTACGGTATTCCTACATACGACTAGGAACGAAATCTGTTGCAGATTTGTCGCGTGCTTTCAACAAGCGTTTCTTTCAGTTTGTTTTCAAGATCTTCGCCTACACTTTCAAATTGTTGTCTGCAGTTTTTGTTTGTGAAATAATCCTAGTTTCTTCGCAAATTGCTCGCCCTCTTGTCACCAATAGATCAGAGCGAGCTTCTGTCCAAGGCGTTCGTATCAGTGGCGTAGCCAGGGGTGGGCAATCGGGGCAAATGCCCCCCCCCCGATGCCGACTTTGCCCCCCCCCCAGATGGCCAGCAAGAAAAAAAAATTTTCGTTTGAGGCGCTATAAATAGTAACAATTTTCGCCTGCGGCGCTATAAATAATGTATATTTTCGCATGCGGCACCATATTTAGTAAAAATTTTCGCCTGTGGCACCACAAATAACGCAAATTTTCGCCTGCGGCGCTATATTTGATACAAATTTTCGCAAATATTGAAAATTTTCGCCTGCGGCACTATAAATAGTGAAGATTTTTGCTTGCGGCGCTGTAAAAGTGAATATTTTACAGGCTCGCTTATTTTGCGCCCGGTAGCGCTCAACAAACAGCTATAAAATTTTGCCCTTCCCAAAATTTTTTTGCCCCTCCCACTTGTCAATCCTGGCTACGCCACTGGTTCGTATCTATCCAATCTCCAATGAAATTCAGACAATGACGATTTCGCGTTTTCGCAATACGGCCTGAGAAGCATGGCACGGACGTGTTGGGTGTCCAACTCATCTGACGACGTCAACGCGACGGCTGAGTCGCGGTTCTTCTATCACCATGGGTGAAGGTCATTGATTGATACTAACTACATTCATGTGCAGTAATGTGTTTATCGCGTGTACTTCCAGCTGCCGCCATCCGGAGAGATACGTATGTCCAATAGGCGACATCGCCTGCAGAAACAAGGTCAACCTCATCATTGGCGCGTTGAATTCCAGCCACTCCATTGACGTTGCGAAGCGTGTTGACGCCGTGAGTTGAATCGATTGTCTCTGAAAGGAGTACAAGGGCGGCACAGGGTGTTTTTTAATCCGACAAACCAGAAATCTTAACAACTTTTGCGTCAGTTGACCTAGATAAACGAAATTTGCACACAATAGACATAACACTATACCATTACATATGTTACAAAATGGTAAGATTTCACAGCAAACTCCGCAAGTTGCAACGGGTCAAAGTTGAGGTCCAAAATTTCGTGAGTGCCTCACTGAAAACTCCAGAACGCATGCATTAAGCGACACTTTGTTTCGCGACTGCCACCGACATATGTAAAAGAAAATGAGGTTCACGTGCCGCAAAAACCAACTATATAGATTAAATAGCGCCAACGCAACTATCAAATAGCGTCAACTTTTGACGCCGCCGAATAATGCACGCTAGGTAGGTACCACTGCACCAACGTCTTGAAGGACAAGCTGACGGAGTAGAGTTTCACAGAAACTAACTGTTTGTAGAACAATAAACTATGTACGCCTAAAGCAAATTGAACGTTAGTAGGTACAGTAGAACCTGGCGTAGCCTCAAGGACATAGAACGTAGTCATTCTAACAGAATCGAATGGCTCTGTCGTTTTCAGAGAAACTATTCCAATTTGATCGCTATTTAAGGATCTTTCTTGCTGCAATTTTGGCCGCGGTCTGTTGCATTCAATAGACAACAGCTTGAGGTTCTCTCGCACGTCCGCGAGAGGGGTGGTTGAATGAGAACATTGTGGACGTCTGATTCAGGCGCTGGGGGTACATTAACTGGTCAATTGTACGTACAGTTCGCAGACAAATTTGAGTGAATGCCAAGCCTCCCAAAGTGTGGACTGGCATGGATCCATATTGAGCGGGTACCGTCATCAGAATGTCAGATTTTTGCGACGCGGCGAGGTGTATATGTCACAGGCCATGACCGTCTTCAGGCCATCGCCGTCTAGACGGCTTTGGCCTGGTCGATCAGGCCGTGGCCGTCTTTTCGAGCAGAAGACGGCCATGGCCTGATGCGTAGGCCACAGCCGTCTAGACGGCCACGGCCTGATCGTCAGGCCATGGCCGTCTTTTCCTTTGTCTGTTAGTTTCCGACATAGTATATTCCTTCCAGTTCAGGCTATGCTTAGGCTCGCCCTGCGCCCACGATCACAAGAGTCAGTCGGCGTCGCAGTCTGGCGGGTCAAACTTAGGCTTAACGCGACCGGTGACCGACTTCAGGGCGCGCGGAGCGCGCCCTGAAGTTGGTCGCGCTAAGCCTCAGTTGAGGCTCGCCAGGCGCGACGCCGCCGAGTTTTAGTGCAAACTGCAAGTGGAATAAACACTCCTCCATCTACTTCACCTCCTGCTAGGCCTGCTGTGCCCCTTCCCTACTGGCGCTTGCGACTGCTGACACTTTTAAAGACGGCTACGGCCTGGTCCATCAGGCCATGGCCGTCTTTTAGAGCAGAAGACGGCCATGGCCTGACGCATCAGACCAACACCGTCTAGACGGCCGCTGCCTATATACAGGGTGGGCCAAAAAAAGTGAGACCCCTAACTTTGCGGACGCCGTTCTCAAGCATGACTGCACCGATTGACTTCAAATTTGGTGACAACACACTACAGGGTGTTGTTGATCGTCGGTACAAATTTCAACCAATTCTGTGCATCTCACGCCAAATGGCAGCTACGCGCGCAACACCATGCCGAAAATTGGGTGCGGACGGCGAAGAGGAGGATGGCCATGTGAGTCGTCATCCGTAAGATAGTGATCGGAATGCAGTTCGTTAGACGGTGTGGGACAACGTGTGACTATCAAACATTACACTGTCTAAAAAATCTGAGAGATAACGAATACACTGTGGAGTCTACGGATGTCTACCGTCACCCCATTACCAGCGTGTGGCATCTGAAGGATGTGATTGTGCAAGAGTTATGAGGTTAACGGACAATTCGATCTACCGGTTTCGGCCCCCGCTTGCAGCAAGTGGTCGACCAGGGTGGCGGCCCCATCGAACAGCCCGAATCCATGATCTCAGAATTTGCCGCCATCCTCCTCTTCGCCGTCCGCACCCAATTTTCGGCATGGTGTTGCGCGCGTAGCTGCCATTTGGCGTGAGATGCACAGAATTGGTTGAAATTTGTACCGACGATCAACAACACCCTGTAGTGTGTTGTCACCAAATTTGAAGTCAATCGGTGCAGTCATGCTTGAGAACGGCGGCCGCAAAGTTAGGGGTCTCACTTTTTTTGGCCCACCCTGTATATGTTGCAGGCCATGGCCGTCTTCAGGCCAAAGCCGTCTAGACGGCTTTGGCCTGGTCGATCAGGCAGCGGCCGTCTAGACGGTGTTGGCCTGATGCGTCAGGCCATGGCCGTCTTCTGCTCGAAAAGACGGCCATGGCCTGATGGACCAGGCCGTAGCCGTCTTTCAAAAGTGTCAGCAGTCGCAAGCGCCAGTAGGGAAGGGGCACAGCAGGCCTGAGCAGGAGGTGAAGTAGATGGAGGAGTGTTTATTCCACTTGCAGTTTGCACTAAAACTCGGCCGGCGTCGCGCCTGGCGAGCCTCAACTGAGGCTTAGCGCGACCACCAACTTCAGGGCGCGCTCCGCGCGCCCTGAAGTCGGTCACCGGTCGCGTTAAGCCTAAGTTTCGACCCGCCAGACTGCGACGCCGACTGACTCTTGTGCATCGTGGGCGCAGGGCGAGCCTAAGCATAGCCTGAACTGGAAGGAATATACTATGTCGGAAACTAACAGACAAAGGAAAAGACGGCCATGGCCTGACGTATCAGGCCGTGGCCGTCTAGACGGCTGTGGCCTGACGCATCAGGCCATGGCCGTCTTCTGCTCGAAAAGACGGCCACGGCCTGATCGACCAGGCCAAAGCCGTCTAGACGGCGATGGCCTGAAGACGGTCATGGCCTGTGACATATACACCTCGCCGCGTCGCAAAAATCTGACATTCTGATGACGGTACCCGCTCAATATGGATCCATGCCAGTCCACACTTTGGGAGGCTTGGCATTCACTCAAATTTGTCTGCGAACTGTACGTACAATTGACCAGTTAATGTACCCCCAGCGCCTGAATCAGACGTCCACAATGTTCTCATTCAACCACCCCTCTCGCGGACGTGCGAGAGAACCTCAAGCTGTTGTCTATTGAATGCAACAGACCGCGGCCAAAATTGCAGCAAGAAAGATCCTTAAATAGCGATCAAATTGGAATAGTTTCTCTGAAAACGACAGAGCCATTCGATTCTGTTAGAATGACTACGTTCTATGTCCTTGAGGCTACGCCAGGTTCTACTGTACCTACTAACGTTCAATTTGCTTTAGGCGTACATAGTTTATTGTTCTACAAACAGTTAGTTTCTGTGAAACTCTACTCCGTCAGCTTGTCCTTCAAGACGTTGGTGCAGTGGTACCTACCTAGCGTGCATTATTCGGCGGCGTCAAAAGTTGACGCTATTTGATAGTTGCGTTGGCGCTATTTAATCTATATAGTTGGTTTTTGCGGCACGTGAACCTCATTTTCTTTTACATATGTCGGTGGCAGTCGCGAAACAAAGTGTCGCTTAATGCATGCGTTCTGGAGTTTTCAGTGAGGCACTCACGAAATTTTGGACCTCAACTTTGACCCGTTGCAACTTGCGGAGTTTGCTGTGAAATCTTACCATTTTGTAACATATGTAATGGTATAGTGTTATGTCTATTGTGTGCAAATTTCGTTTATCTAGGTCAACTGACGCAAAAGTTGTTAAGATTTCTGGTTTGTCGGATTAAAAAACACCCTGTGCCGCCCTTGTACTCCTTTCAGAGACAATCGATTCAACTCACGGCGTCAACACGCTTCGCAACGTCAATGGAGTGGCTGGAATTCAACGCGCCAATGATGAGGTTGACCTTGTTTCTGCAGGCGATGTCGCCTATTGGACATACGTATCTCTCCGGATGGCGGCAGCTGGAAGTACACGCGATAAACACATTACTGCACATGAATGTAGTTAGTATCAATCAATGACCTTCACCCATGGTGATAGAAGAACCGCGACTCAGCCGTCGCGTTGACGTCGTCAGATGAGTTGGACACCCAACACGTCCGTGCCATGCTTCTCAGGCCGTATTGCGAAAACGCGAAATCGTCATTGTCTGAATTTCATTGGAGATTGGATAGATACGAACCAGTGGCGTAGCCAGGATTGACAAGTGGGAGGGGCAAAAAAATTTTGGGAAGGGCAAAATTTTATAGCTGTTTGTTGAGCGCTACCGGGCGCAAAATAAGCGAGCCTGTAAAATATTCACTTTTACAGCGCCGCAAGCAAAAATCTTCACTATTTATAGTGCCGCAGGCGAAAATTTTCAATATTTGCGAAAATTTGTATCAAATATAGCGCCGCAGGCGAAAATTTGCGTTATTTGTGGTGCCACAGGCGAAAATTTTTACTAAATATGGTGCCGCATGCGAAAATATACATTATTTATAGCGCCGCAGGCGAAAATTGTTACTATTTATAGCGCCTCAAACGAAAATTTTTTTTTCTTGCTGGCCATCTGGGGGGGGGGGCAAAGTCGGCATCGGGGGGGGGGCCTTTTCCCCGATTTCCCACCCCTGGCTACGCCACTGATACGAACGCCTTGGACAGAAGCTCGCTCTGATCTATTGGTGACAAGAGGGCGAGCAATTTGCGAAGAAACTAGGATTATTTCACAAACAAAAACTGCAGACAACAATTTGAAAGTGTAGGCGAAGATCTTGAAAACAAACTGAAAGAAACGCTTGTTGAAAGCACGCGACAAATCTGCAACAGATTTCGTTCCTAGTCGTATGTAGGAATACCGTAAAGTGCCGATTAGTTTCGCTCTCCTAATAGTTGCGTGTCTCCAATTAGTTTTGCCCCTGAGAGGCGCATCGATTTACTAGTTTCGGGTCTCCAAGTAGTTTCTCTACGAAACTGTCGTTTTGCATGTAGAGCGTTGCAGCGGTGTAGAAATAGCTCAATTATCATGCTATTTCACGTTAGCAGCAGCCAAACGAAGCTTATCCAACACAAACGTTGCATTTATGCATGTTTTGGAAAGTATTTTCTTTTTGATATTGTAGTTTGGCATTCCACCATCAGAAAAGAAAAAAGCACTCGCCCCTGAGATCACATTGAAAAAATACGCGGAAACTATCGCCCACGGACAGTACCCAGCGCATGTCTATAGTGGCATCTTAGGTCGCGAGTCATCGGTTTGGGCTCCACAAGAAGCGATTGTCCGGTTGAAATAACATCTCCTTCACGTAAGTTCTCTTGTAGGCTGTCGTCTAGTCTCTTGATAACCAAATCTGACGGCAAGCTTTTCCCTTCCTTCAATTCAACAGAATACCTACATAGCTCACGTGACAATCGTTCAGAGTCTGGTCAATACCCAAGTATCGTATACACGAGTAACTAGGAGGGCTCACTTGACGAAGGTATAGGCACGATACATTGTTGCGGAGCGTGTCATTGCCCGGAATTTCAATAGTGACCTAAAGCAAGGGCATTTAGCAGTTAACACACTTCAATAGTGATGGAAATTGTTCTTGTCCTCGTTACCAATGCAGTGACTAGAATATCCGTTTTCGTCGAGTTGTACTTCGCTCCGCAAGTAGTGGGGTACAAGAATCGCCGGTAGAAATACTCCGATTGAGGTATCTCCAATGGTATGGAGCACTGCTCGTTGTTGGCAGGCCCCAGATAGACCTTGATTTGGCTCACTCGAGCCTCGAGTGAGGAGTCGACGCCATCAAGACTCACAGCCGCTTCCGCTGTCACTTGGTCGTCGTCATAGAAACTGCACTTCATCTGAGTTGTGCACTGTTGGTTGTGCAGTGTGCGCTACGGCAAACGTCAGCAGACACGGATCTAGGATTTTTTCGCCCGCCCTCAGGCGGACGAGACTATACGAGAGCTCGGCGTGCGTGCGTGCGTGCGTATTGTACGTACTCTACGTCCGTCCGTCCGTAACGCTCCCAGATCTCGGCGTTGGAAAGTCGTAGAGCGGACATCTTGGGCTCTACGGATAGGTCTTGACTCACTGATCATTCCGCTAAGAGGTTTCGAAATTCAAAAGTTTGAATTGCGCGCGCTACAGTAACCCGAAGGTCAAAACGCAAAACGGCCCTAGCTCGCTCGTGTTGTACGTCGTAGAGCGGCATTCGACACGTCAGGTGAAAGCTCTCGACGCGTTCTTTCATGCGACTGCAAAAATTTCCCTCGCGACGTCTGGAACGTCCCACCTGAGAGCTCTGGCGGAGCAACACCGCACCAACAGTCCTGCTGAAGCGGCGCACCGTGCCGAAGTGCCCAGTGTGAGTTGCAAGATGGACCATCCGACCGTCTGGAAGTTCATAGATGGACTTCGAAAGGTGCAGAAGAACCGGGGACGTATTTTGGGAGTGGCTGGATGCTGGAAAGAGCCTCACCAAAGAACTGAAGAAGCTCCGCGACTGCGACCGCAGAATCCTGCGGATCGTCAGACCGCTCGACAACAGAGCCTACGGCGATTTCTTGAGGGGGATCGTTCAAATACTTAAAGATGAACAACTGAGTGGTGTCTGTCGTGTGTTGGGACGTAACACTATTGGGGGAATTGATACTTTGACGCTTGGGCTTGCGCCTAATCCGTCCTCGGCGCCTAGTTGGCCGTGCCTAGTTGTCTCGCGCCTAATTGGGCTTGCGCCTAGTTGTCTCGCGCCTACCTAGCTGCGCCTAATCGGCGGCGCCTAGTTGGCTGCGCCGAATAGGGCCATTCCGGAAGTGCGACACGGTTTTATTGCTTGTAGTGCGCTGTTTTGTGCTCTGTCAATTGTTTGCCAAAGCTTTTACAAGTTTTTGTCACCTTTTTAAAACGTTGCCTGAAAGAGGAATGTTCTTGCTTTTAAAAGCCAAATCGCGGGCGAAATCAATATTGCTATGCAATAAGCTCTTGCGAAGCGGGGGCTCATGAAGCGGAGAGTGCGGGGGATGAACTCTCGCACTCTCTGCAGAAAGAACGCAGCTCTTAACATAGTCAGTCAGAATACCAACTCAACTTTTAATACCGGAGCTTATTCGGGGGGGGGGGGCAACAAGCCGTGTGTGTAAAAAGTTCAACCTATACTTTGTGTCTGTCAAATTTTGGTGAATAGCATAGGGAACTTTGTACACATCGTTAGCCGCATCTGGAGAAAGTGTCTTGAGAATGTGTACCTTAATGCCAAGTGCAGCTATCCCCACGATACGGTTGTCTGTACAGCTGATCTGAAGCTCAGTGATATCGCCGCGTTCGCTATATGTTATCGGCATGATACGACGCCGTTTATCTGATGTTTCCTACCTGTGTGAAAACGTCACTTCCAACAAAAAATAATCGCAAAAAATTTGGTGCGAGCGAATTCTTGTTTTCAGCGTACGCAATTCGTTTCCGAGTGCACATTCATCAATAAACCGCTGTTCTGGCAATCATGAGAAAAACTAGAATTTGAAATTTTATTAAATTTTTATTCTAAATATCTCGAAATTGGAATTTAATAAAACTGTAAAACTATGTCACAAATTCTTTTTGGCATACGGCCTTACCATTTCTGCGTTCATATTCTTCAAAAAACGACGTTATATTTTGTTGATTTATAAAATTTTGAAAAATAATCACGTATTTATATTAAATTCCATATTTGCAAAAAAATTTCTCTTGCGTTACAAATTATCCGCAGTCTATACTTTTTCCATTTCTGAAGAAATTTCGCCGCTATATCATCAGGTGAAAAAGTCGATTTCGACATTTCCATATTTTGATTAAATATATCTCGAAATTGCAATTTTTAACAACTGCAAAAATATGTCACAAATCCTTATTGGCATACGACCTTTCCATTTCTGCATTCACATTCGTCAATAAATGACGTTGTATTTCAGTCAAGTTATGCAATTTTGACGAATAATCGCGTATTTCTACTGAATTCCAATTTGCAAAAATTTTCTTTTGTGCTACAAATTATCCGCGATCCATGCTCCTTCCATTTCTGAAGAAATTTTGCGGCTAGCTCATCAGACGAAAAAGTCGATTTTCGACATTTTCGAATTTTAATTGCGAATATCTCGAGCATGCGAAATTAGCAACAGAAACGGACATCGGATCCGTACTCAGCGACATCGACTCTACTTGGCCACATATGTCACTGACTTTACTTCGGTGCGACGGAAACACACACACACACACACAGACACACACACACACACACATTGTCATCCGTATATATACACCTCGCCGCGCTGAGGCGCGGCGAAAAAACGTATACACTTTTAGAAGTTTTCTTAAATTTTGCAGGCGAAAATTTTGCCATTTCTAATCGCCACAGACGAAAATCTGTCATTTCCAAGCGCCGCAGGCGAAATTTTTGCCTTTTCTAAGCGCCGCAGGCGAAGATTCTGCCATTTTTTCGCCCGGCCTCAGCCGGGCGAACCCATACGAGAGCTTATCGTGCGTGCGTCCGTCCGTGCGTCCGTGCGTCACGCTCTCAGATCTCGGCGTTGGTTTGTCGTAAGAAGGAGATCTTGGACTTTATGGATAGGTCTCGACTCACTGGTAATGTTGCTAAGAGACTTCGAAATTCAAAAGTTTGAATTGCGCGCGCTACAGTAACGCAAAGGTCTAAAAGGAAAACGGCTCTAACTCGCTCGTCTTACGTCGTAGAGCGGCGTGCGATAGGTCAACTAGCAGGTCTCGACGTGCTCTTTCGCTTGGCATTCAAAGTTTTCTTAATTACGCAAACACGCAACACGAAAAGCGACATTCTCGCGTGTTTAACGCAAAAATCGCTCTAACTCGCTCAGCGTGCGTCGTACGGAGACGATCTTGGGTTGGTTGGATAGCTCTCGACTCACTGATCATTTGTTCTTCTATTGGTCGAAACTCAAAAGTTTGAATTTCGGGAGCTACAGTAACCCAAAGATTTAAAACGCGAAACTTGTCTAACTCGCTCGTCTTCCGTCATAGAGAGACGATCTTGAGTTCGTTGAATAGGTTTCGGCACACTGATAATTCCGTTAAGAGAACTCAAAATTCAAAAGTTTGAATTGCGCGCGCTACAGTAACCCGAGGGCCCAAAACGCAAAACGGCTCTAACACGCTCGTCTTACGTCGTAGAGCGGCGTGCGGTCAACTAAAAGGTCTCAACGTGCTCTTTCACTTGGCGTAAATAATTTGTTAATTACGCAAACATGCACCGCGAAAAGCGACACTCTCGCGTTTTTAGCACGGAAATTGCTTAAACTCGCTCAGCGTGCGTCGTACGGAGACGATCTTGGGTTGGTTGGATAGCTCTCGACTCACTGATGATTTGTTCTTCTATTGGTCGAAACTCAAAAGTTTGAATTTCGGGAGCTACAGTAACCCAAAAATTTAAAACGCGAAATTTGTCTAACTCGCTCGTCGTCCGTCATAGAGAGACGATCTTGAGTTCGTTGAATAGGTTTCGGCACACTGATAATTCCGTTAAGAGAACTCAAAATTCAAAAGTTTGAATTGCGCGCGCTACAGTAACCCGAGGGCCCAAAACGCAAAACGGCTCTAACACGCTCGTCTTACGTCGTAGAGCGGCGTGCGATAGGTCAACTAAAAGGTCTCAACGTGCTCTTTCACTTGGCGTAAATAATTTGTTAATTACGCAAACACGCACCGCGAAAGGCGACACTCTCGCGTTTTTAGCATGGAAATTGCTTAAACTCGCTCAGCGTGCGTCTACGGAGACGATCTTGGGTTGGTTGGATAGCTCTCGACTCACTGATGATTTGTTCTTCTATTGGTCGAAACTCAAAAGTTTGAATTTCGGGAGCTACAGTAACCCAAAAATTTAAAACGCGAAATTTGTCTAACTCGCTCGTCGTCCGTCATAGAGAGACGATCTTGAGTTCGTTGAATAGGTTTCGCACACTGATAATTCCGTTAAGAGACCTCAAAATTCAAGAGTTTGAATTGCGCGCGCTACAGTAACCCGAGGGTTCAAAACGCAAAACGGCTCTAACACGCTCCTCTTACGTCGTAGAGCGGCGTGCGATAGGTCAACTAAAAGGTCTCGACGTGCTCTTTCACTTAACGTAAAAAAATTGTTAATTACGCAAACACGCACCACGAAAAGCGACAGTCTTGCGTTTTAGCATAGAAATCGCTCTAACTCGCTCAGCGTGCGTCGTAGAGAGACGATCTTGAGTTGCTGGATAGCTCTTGACTCACTGATCATTTATTCTTCTATTGGTCGAAACTTAAAAGTTTGAATATCGCGAGCTACAGTAACCCAAAGGTTCAAACAGCAAATGGGCCCTAACTCGCTCGTCTTACGTTGTAGAGCGGCATTCGTTCGACCGTTTGAAAGCTTACGTGTAGGCAGTTGTTGAACGGTCATTACTAAAGAAATACTTTTGTTTTTTAAACCCTTGTCTTACGAACAACTTTGTCTGCTAAAAAAATTAATCCCGGGCGATCCCAATGTTGCCTTGCAACAACCGCTCAGAAATGCGTGTGCCTTGCTCAAAAAATTAATCCCGGGCGATCCCAATGTTGCCCTGCAAGAACCTTCTCAGAAAGGAGCGTGTCAGAAGTAGCGCATGAACAGTGGACTCCGGGCGGGCGCGCGTCATATCGGAAAGGCTTCGAAATACTTTACAAAAGTATCCACTCTTTTACTCTTCCACTTTAAAAGACTCACGAACCACTCTGTATTAATAAAACAACTCAACTTTTTTAAAACAGCTTGTTAATTGCCACAGACGAAAATCTGTCATTTCTAAGCGCCGCAGGCGAAACTTTGCCGTTTCTAAGCGCCGCAGGCGAAATTTTTGCCATTTCTAAGCTTCGCAGACGGAAATCTTGCCATATCCAAGCGCCGCAGGCAAAAATTTTTACGTTCGTGGGCCTTTACTTCCAAATTTCCAGCCAGTACCACCTCCAACTACCAGGGGGGGCCCGGTGTCCGCCCCCGCAATCCCGTGCCGAACGCCAACCAACCTTCTTTCGTTTGTGAGAACATTTCTTATGTCTGCTTGTCTGATTAAAAAGACTTCCCGAAGTTTTGTGGCTGGTCCCTATGCTAGCAATAGAACCGAACGCATTTCTGCTTGCCAACCGCTGACCGAACCAAAGTCTATATATGCAATTTACTATCTAATCCAAGTAGACAACTCAGTTAGCTAAGGACTTTTACACAATGTAAAGACTTTACATGACAACACATGGTAGTACCGTTCCCTGGCTACGTATTTTCTTCTCTAGTTTCCTCGCCCTTAAACTGCATCGGCCACTGCCAAGACGACTGTCAGAAGGCCTAGCGACTTCATTGCCAACATGACAGTTGTTCTAAGGGCAAATTTATGCTTTCTTGGAGAGAGCATCACTTTTGTAGCCGATGGAGAGACATCTGTCACCACTTCTAAACTTGGTATTATCCCATTGACCAATCAGCACAAAGCCATTAAGATGAGACTTACTTTGTGTCACATATTCTGCTTCAGCAAAGTGTAAGTGATACCCCTGCTACGCCCCAACTCCCCCACCTACCACTCCAACGAAACTTAATACATCAATAAATACATCACATCCACTGAACCCTACAACCTTTGCTAGAGATAATAATATATCCCTTTAAAACCCCTCATTGGAGTAAGTACAACACTAGTAAGAACTTATGTTAACTCACTGTTGACAGAAGACAACGTGCTATTTGAACTTCTGAATGGTCTATCACTTGTCGCGCTCTGCAATACGAGGAAGTGTAGACAATCTCATGTCAAGATGAGGTAACTTGAAAAATTCTTGACGTCACGCAAAAGAGCATCATTAGAACTTTCGTGCAAGGTGTTGCATACCAGAAGAGTGCAGCACTAACATGAAAACTCTACTTGTACGATTGAGTGCAAATGGGATGTACGCGAGTACATTTTGCTGAAGCCATGTGTCGTTGTCAGCCACACCCAAAGGTTCAGAGTTCAGCCAATGTCGAAACACCCTTGGTCAATCAATGCATCTGTCCTCACAAAGAACCAACGCCAGACAAGTCGAAGAACCAAAGTATATCGGAAATACATTTAACCGTCCAAATATCAATTCTCTTTCAATCCCATGAAATTGAACGACCTTATTTCGGCTCCATTCTCATGGTTTCTTCCGCTTCAGCTTGAAAAACTCGCTGATAGGGTCTCCGAAGGGGATTATTTGCTGCACCAGCTGCTGCACAATTGGTGTGCCCAGTTTCTTCAGCCGGGCTTCTATGTCGACATCAATCGTCTGATTCCGCTTCTTCTTCTTCGACCTCACATCCGCATCGACCTCCAGTTTGTAGCCGGAACCCAAGAGCTTGGGGTTCAGATAGTCGAGTAGCGAACTTGTGGCCGGTGACTGTGTCTGAATAACCACTTGTAAAGGGATGTGTCTACCGGACTGGACAAATGCTCATTTGCATTGTGGACAATTTTGTAAACTGAAGATAGTGGTTCAGCTCAACGGACGTTCTGGACAGAGCTGATAATGGCAAAGGCAATATGTAGCAAGGACAGACAAGGTAGATGATGCCTGCTGTTTTACTGCACAGTGCACAGAAATGGCGTGCAATGAAAAAAGAAGATTATCAGACTGGATAAACGATTTGCTGCAGGCATCCTTGTGGCAGAAAGCTGGTCATTTCACAGTATTTCATAAATGCTTAATTGCTTTACAGCCCAGCAGACTTCCGCCCAACACACAATTCAGAAACATGCTATTATTTATTGCCAATTGCTTCATGCAAAGGAAAGCCCAAACTCATTTGGCTTACCACTTGTAAGCCTGTATGCTAGCTGTTTTATGCTTTCTGTTTATGGGGCCGAAGACAGCATGGCTCAATATTTTGTAGTCTGGCTCGTTCGTGTATAGACCTGGAGTTTCACATAGCTCTGCAGGTAGATGAGGCTGGCACTAAACAAAGCTTCAGAGTCTTTCAGAAACTTTCAGATTTATCAATGGGGCAAGCACCATATGCTGCATTAGTACTATGTGTAATCATGAAATAAAACGTATGTTAGACGAGTCCAAAATTTTGCTTATGTAATATACCACCCATATTGCTCCACGTCACGAATCCCCCCCCCCTTTGCAATAGGTATTGCACGGCAATATTGATGTCGTCCGGGATTTGGCTTTCAGAGCGAGTAGATCGTTCCCTGTTTCTACCTCCGCTGATTAAATAGCGACAAAAATTTGTCAAAGTTGTCACGAACAGTTCTGACAGAGCATAAAGTGCATCACGAGCGTTCAAACCGTGTCGCACATCTTGCTACGTTGTAAAACAAATTGTCGTACAAAAGAGTGCGTTGTGAGACTCCAAATGACGTGCCGAGGGTACGCTTTAGTTGCAACACAAACAATTACGAGCCATTCCTGCGCAAAAGCTCGAAAGTATTATTTTCCGTGTTGCCTGTTTTAGTTAACAAGCTTAGAGTAAAAACTGGGTACCCGATGATGGTTGATTGGCATTGCATAGTGTGTTGTGCATTTGAGGAGTATATTCAATAGTGCGTCAGAATAGAAAGTTGAGCATTTCTTCGGGGAGTTTCGCCGCAGTTACCTCGAGTTTTCAAAGGTAGTTTGTGCCATTCTTGGGCAATCGTTGCCTGTAAGATCCGTATTGGTGGGTACTGATCCATATATGGATCAGGAATGTTCGCCGCAGGTTCACTTTGGAATGAAGAGGGTCTAAATGGGACGACGCCCTTTTCTTTTGGGTCACAAATGCGGGCGGTTACGACACCATTGCTGTAGATTGCAGGACCGCACAGTAATTGCCGCGTTTCGTGTTCGATCGAATATGTGGCAAAACATACGTTGCACGACACATCCATGGAAAAATATTGCTTAGTTGTAGCCATTTGAAAATGCCGAAATCTGCAATATTTTACAAAACCCTTGAAAATATACCTAATTTCTTCAATTCTTAAGAATTAAAACCGTTTCATAATTACTTGACATACTACGCCCGGTACATCCAAGCAAGATATTTTGAAATTTAAGTTGTTTGAAATTGTCGAAATTTGACAATTTTGAGAAAAACCTTGAAAATATCCCTATATTCGTTAATTATAAAATATAGAACTATTTGCTAAGTAGTTGACAGACTATTCCCAACACAACCATGCAAAGACATTCTGAAATTTAAGCTATTTGAAATTGTCTAAATTTGGGAATTTTAACAATACCCTTGAAAATATACGTAAATTCGTTAATTATAAAATCCGAAACTATTTGTTAAATACATGGCAGACTATGCTCGATACTTCCGTGCAAAGAAACTTTGAAATTTAAGCCGTTTGAAATTGTCGAAATTTGGGGATTTTGACAAAACCCTTACAAATATCCTAAATTTCATTAATTA